>CBVK0103694188.1:0-18268 GCA_900067695.1 Picea abies
AAGAAAACTTATGCCTAACCCTGTTTCTAGTTTGAGTAGCACCAATTTGAGACATCCTGGAACTCACCCTGACAACTCTGGTTGATGCAGGTTAAAGCATACAGGATGGTTAGGACTCGAGGGAGTAGAGGCAGGGGAGCGTCATCGTAAGCACCACCAACACCACCAATGCCACCACCGCCATCACCCGAACTAGCCCTCATACTGCGCTCGTTGGAAGCCATCAACGAGACTTTAAAGGGGCGACAACCGGCAGGGACTGAAGTGGAACCCCCACCATATGGAACGGGTAATCTAGAAGCGTCAAGGGATTTAGGGGGAGGACCTCCACCCGAAGACATCACATGAGAGTTGCAGAAGATCAAACTTTCGGAGTTTGCCGGAGGTCGCACCAGTGAACGCGCGGAAGCATGGTTGGAAGGCATGACCAGGTGTTTTGCCTTAAGGGACTATGCGTCCAACTCAAAGGCAAAGATCACCATTTTTCAGTTAAGAGACAGTGCCCTGAACTGGTGGGGTAACCTGGAAAGACAACTGCACCTTACCCCAGACACGGTATCTTGGGAACTTTTCGAGGAGAGGTTCAGGAGGAAATATCTACCGGCGTACTATGAGGAACAACAGGTTGGGGCATTTCATGCCTTAGTACAGGAAAACAAAACTGTAGAAGAATATGATATCAGGTTTATGGAACTGGTCAAATATGTGTCGTATATGGATAACGACCAATGACAGGCAGAGAACTTCATCTATGGATTGAACCCTAGGATAAGAGCTATGGTGAGGATGTGGAAGCCGTCTTTAGTAGCGGAGGCGGTGGAAAATGTGCGTTACGTGGAAGAACATATGAACTTGACTGGGGGTGCAAGATCGACATTTCCGCATCACCCGGGGTTCGTAGGAAAGGCCCCACGGACATTTCCTAGGGGAGGGGGCTCAAGGCCACCACCTTATGGTAACAGATTTGCATCAAGGACAGTAGCTACAGGGATTTCAATGGAAATGAGTGCAACATCTCGTTCATCGCCAACGGTGCAGACAGGACCATGACCATCTCAGGGAACAGTGAGCAGGGGAAGGGGTTCCAGGGGAAGGAACTCATTTCAAAAATAGACACATAACAATGCACAGGTTCAATCTCGTATTGCCTGTTGGAGATGCAAAGGACCCCATTACGAGCAGGACTATCCAGAGTCACAATCAGGGTTCGTGCATAGAGAAGGAAAGGCACCGATGGGGAGAGCAAGTAGAAGCCACCATATTTACGCAGCAGTTAATAACTGCCAGGCTGAACATCAATCCACGGTGGTGGAGTCATCAGGTACGCTAAATCATATCAATGTTAAAATTTTATTTGATTATGGTGCTACAAATAGTTTCATTTCACCATCTGCATTAAAAAAGAGTGGGTTGGTAGCCTACGAGCACGATGACTTTAAACAAGTCGAGATGGCTTCGAGAGAAAAACAAGCGGTAGGACCTAGCATTGATAATTGTATAGTAGACCTGGGAGTGTGTACTACTAGGTTGAAGGTTTACGTTACTGCTCTCAGGGCGTATGACCTAATCATTGGAATGGATTGGTTAGAATCCCATCGAGCTATGGTAGATTGTTTCGCAAAAAGGGTGCTTTGTGTTGACGATGAAGGAAGGCTAGTAGAGATCCAGGGTGTACGAAGAAAGGTGTCTTTACGCTTTATCTCAACTATGAAGGTTAAGTGGTACTTGAGGCAAGGGTGTCGACTGTATGTAGTGGAAGCAGTGAGTGTAAGGAAAGGACCCTCCTTAGATCAGTACCCAGTATTGTCATAGTTTAAAGATGTTTTTCAGAACGAGTTACTAGGGTTACCTCTTGAGAGGGAGCTTGATTTCACTATTGAGATAAAATCTGGTGCAGAACCAATTTCCAAAACTTCGTATAGGATGACAATGCCAGAACTTTGTGAGTTGCAGATGCAGTTGAAAGAGCTACTCAACTTAGGACTAATAAGACCCAGTGTCTCACCTTGGGGTGCATCAATAATTTTTGTGAAGAAGAAGGATGGTTCCTTACGACTGTGCATAGATTAGAGGGACTTGAACCGTTCTACAGTGAAAAATAGGTACCCAATGCCATGAATAGATGATCTCTTCGATCATATGAAAGGAGCAACGGTATTCTCAAAGATTGATTTGCGATCAGGGTATCACCAGTTAAGGATTAAGGAAGGCGATATTCCTAAAACTGCCTTTCGAACTTGGTTTGGACATTACGAGTTCGTCGTAGTACCTTTTGGATTAACCAATGTGTAATGATCCCAAGCCAATTTTTTTTGCTTGAAACCACTAACTACCTCTGTTGTGTTTGATGTGCAGGTGACTAATGAAGTTGTCCAGTTATTAAGTGGTGTTTATACAAGATTTGTCCAACACATGCAAGATCACAATACATTCAAGATATAGAAAACACAAGCATAGATCTAACCTTTTATTATAAGAAGCATGAATTAGATACAATAGATAGCTGATCTGGAACAATCCTTAGATGACCTGATAGATAATAAGTATGAGTTGCTACAAAATGCTCCCGCTAATACAAAATACGCCTCCAAGGCTAGATGATAGATGAGGACCAATACAAGTAGAACTGAATGTTGATTCCTCAAGCTGGGAGATGCCACGCTCCAATAGAAGGCTGAAACCCTCAATAACTCAGCCCAATTGTAAGAAGACTCCAAATGAGCCCAAACTCTGCCAACTGATAGATCTGGGTGATAAGAACACCCTCTTGAAATCTCAAGCCGAAAGGCTAAGGAAACTCCTCAAAACTCTGAATCTTCTAATGAAGCTGCACCCTCCTGGATGCTTGGAACCCTGGGTAGTTCGGCCCTGATGAGAGAAGTCTCCAAATGCCCCGAAACTTCCCAAGAATGTAGATCGGGCTATGAGAACCCCATAGGAGAAGTTTCAGACTCAAATTCTAGGTGAAGCTCTCTAGATACGAGATTTACTGAATCATAGGACGTCCCTTTGCCTCCAAGTCATCCCAATCTGAAGCTAAAGATCTGATGGTGATAACACTCCAGAAAAACCCTCAAAATGATGGTTGGGCCCCTACAAATAAAACCCAAGTGTCAAAACAACCAAAGGCTCTCCTGATCAACTGGATCGAACCCTTCTCTAGATGATGGTGCGCCCTTGCTGGAAACTCAAGAACAGTACGACCCTGCTACTTCCTGAATCGCTAGGTGGAAATATGTTGAGTGTAGAATGGTGTGGAGGAGTCTTTCATCCCCGAGACCAAGCTGCGGAACAAGGTGAGTGTGTCTTTCACCACTAAGTTGCTCACAAGGGTTTGTACAACAAAACCCCCAAATTGTATGCTTAAGAGCAATAACAAGCAATATACCAAATCCAGAATGACTAATAGGTGCGCCCCAACCTTCTATTTATACTTTTCCTTCTATTCTTCTATTGAGTTAGATTAACTCCTAGAGTTAACTTCTATTCTTCCATCGAGTTATCTTTTACTCCTTTTTACCTTTTTTCTCAAGTCAACTTAAGAATATAACCTTAGCTTAGTTGACCCTTCCCCTTAGTGTGAGACTATGGCCTAGTGGGGATGCCCAGGCCATTGAGTCTCCCCATCACCTCTTCATCAAGAGGTGGGGGAAATTACAGTCTCCCCTACTAGAAATTGCTTGTCCTCAAGCAATTCCAAACCTGCTTCTCTTACCACGTGTTCCCCTTCCCATGTGGCATCTGCAATGGGTAAATCCTTCCATCTGATCAGGTACTCCTTAATGCTTTGGTTTATGAGTCTCTTCTCTCGGACCTCTAATATCTCCTCCGGAATCAACACAAGCTGTCCTTTCTCGTCCATGGGAGGTAGTATCTCAATGGGTGTGATGTGTTGGCTAAGGGCTTTCTTAAGGCAGGAGACATGGAAGACGTTGTGTATTTTGTTGCCATGTGGAAGCTCCAGCTCGTAAGCTATGGCCCCTACCTTTCGGCTGACTCTGTAAGGACCAAAGAAACATGGTTGTAGTTTTTCTGCTCCGCTCCTTTTTATGGAAGCCTGCCTGTATGGTTGGAGCCTTAGGTAGACCAAGTCACCAACCTCAAAGGTACGATCAAATCTGTGCTTTTCTGCTTGGACCTTTTGCTGGTTCTGTGCTCTCTGTAGATGATCCTTCAGTTCCCTAAGAATATCTTGGCTCTGTTGTATCCAATCCTGTACCATAGGTGCCATGCTATTACCAAAAGCAATCTCCACAAAATATAAAGGATCATAGCTATACAAGGCCCTGAATGGTGACATGCCAATCGACATATGCTGGGTGGTGTTGTAGCAATACTCTCCCAAGTGAAACCATCCGGCCCATGCTTTCTATTGCCCTGCCACATAATTTATGAGGTAACCCTCCACCCACTTGTTGGCTATCTCTGTCTGTCCATCCGTCTGAGGGTGATAGCTGGTACTAGGGGTCAAGGCCGTACCAACCAATCTGAATAACTCCTACAAAAAAGTACTCATGAACCTGCTATCCCTGTCACTAACAATGGTCTTGGGTAGGCCGTGCAACCTGAAAATCTCCCTAAAGAATAGTTCAGCCACCTGTGCTACACTGAAGTCAATAGCTATGGCGAAGAAGTGTGCAAACTTTGTCAACCTGTCCACTACTACAAAAATGCAGTCCTTTCCTTGCGTCTTCAGTAACCCGGTGATGAAGTCCATGGATATGCTTTCCCACTTGTGCTCTGGAATGGGTAAGGGTTGCAGTAGTCCTACTGGGTGCGTGTGCTCATCCTTGTTCACTTGAAATGTAGTACACTCCTTGACGTGCTTTGTCACATCGTCCTCGAGGCCCTTCCAAGAGAACCTTTCTCTCACCTGCCTGTATGTCTTGCTGATCCCTTGACGTCCTGCCATTGGTGAGTCAGGGAATGCCTGCAATACCTTAGCCTTGAAGGTCGATCCAGGAACCAAAAAGATTCGGTCCTTGTAGTAGATGAGGTCATTTATAACCTTGAAATTATCATCTTGTACCTACCCATCCAATAGCTGGCACATGAACTAATCCTCTACATACTCCATCACCAGATGGTCTTTCTAGTCAACTGATACACCTGGCATGGAAAAGATGGATGGCCTTTTGGATAAGGCATCAACCACCACATTGTTCTTCCCTTTGACAAATTCAATGTCAAAGTTGTAGGCCTATATTCTGCTTACCCATTTTTGTTGCCTCTCGTTCAAGTCCTTATGCTCCAATAGATATTTGAGATTGTTATGATCTGATTTGACAAACCGAGCACCTACCAAGTATTGCCAGAATTTGGCTAGTGCATGCATGATAACCAACATCTCTTTGTCATAAATACTGTAAAGTAGCTCGGGACCCCTGAGTTTCCGACTCTCATAGGCAAGAGGGTGCCTCTTCTGCATCAGCACAACCCCTATTCCCTCCCCGAAGGCATCACACTCCAAGGTAAAAGGGAGGCTGAAATATGGAAGGGATAAGACTGGGCACGTACTCATCATCTTCTTCATCTTGACCATCGTTATTTGAGCCTCCTCGTCCCACTTGAAGGCTCCTTTCTTAGTCAAATCGGTCAAAGGTGCACACAGCTGAGAAAATCCTTTGACAAACTTCCTATGATACGTGCACATGCCCAGAAATACTCTCAATTCTGTGAGTGTCTTGGGAGTAGGCCATTCCATGATAGCTTTTATTTTCTCCTGGTGTACCTGTACCCCCTTTGCCTCGATGATGTGTCCTAAATAGAGGACATTTGTCATTCCAAATTTGCATTTGGACTCCTTAGCATACAGTGATTGTTCCTCCATGATTGACAAAATCTGATCCACATGCCTGAGATGCTCATCCCACGTCTTTCTGTAGATAAGCAAGTCATCAAAAAATACCAACAGGTGCTTCCTCAGCTGTTTGTTGAACACATGGTTCATACATGATTGGAATGTAGCAGGGGCATTGGTTAACCCAAGGGGCATCACCAAAAACTCATAATGGCCGTAATGACATCTAAAAGATGTTTTTAAGATGTCTTCCTCCCTCATATTGATCTGATGATAGCCAGAATGAAGGTCAATCTTAGTGAAGTAGTTGGCCCCATGCAATTCATCCAACTATTCATCAATCCTTGGTATCAGGTACCTATTTTTGATGGTCTTTTTATTCAAGGCTCTGAAGTCAATGCACATCCTCATAGTGCCATCTTTCTTCTTCACTAGCACTACTGAAGAAGCAAAAGGGCTAGTGTTGGGCCTGATGTGCCCCATGTCCAGAAGTTCCTTGATGGCCTTCTCTATCTCATCTTTGTACTTCTTGGGATGTTTGTATGGTGTGGTAATGACTGGTTTGGCACCTTCCTCTAGTTCAATAATGTGCTCAAACCCTCTATCTGGTGGTACCCCTAGAGGAATAGGTCCAAACACCTTGTGGTGCCTGTCAAGGATTTCTTTGATTTATGGAGTGTAGTGAACCTTGCCCTGCTCATCCATACGTGTTACAAACCTGTACTCTGTTGCATATACTATCTCATCTCTCCGGAAGATGGCCTCCATCCTCTTGGTCATGACTACCTTTGCAACATTCCCTGTCATGCCCTGAAGCACTACCTTGCATCCACCCTCCTCTGTGAATGACATTTCCATGGTTTTGTAGTTGGTAGTGATAGGCCCCAATGTGTTGAGCCACTGAAATCCTAGGATGATGTTGGTATCCAGAAGGTCCATGACATAGACGTCCTGTATAAGCTCACGCCTACCAAGGGTAAGCTTCATTCCCAGAATGTATCTGCCACAGAGCATAGTGCTTCCACCTGCTACCTCCACCTTGAACCCTTCAAATTCTACTGTGGGTATGTGCCTTCTTTTCAGTAATGCTGAATCAATGAAGTTGTGGAAAGCTCCTCCATCAATCAAAATCGAAACTCTTTGTCCCTGCAAGACCCCCCTCATTCAGAACGTGTTATACTTGGGCACTCCACTGATAGATGCCAAGGTGGCCATACTGTCCTGTCTTGTGATCTATTCCTCTAGTGCCTCAGTGGTTTCTGCCTCCATGTTCTGTATCTGGCCGATCTCTTTCGTTGTCTGAAGTGACCTCAATGTAGTGCACCTGACCACGGCCCATGCATTTGTGTGTTGGGTTCCATGGTTCTTTGCAAGTGAAGCAAAGTTGCTTCTGTCTCAACTCCCTCCTAGTGTTCTCATCCACTCTGCCACGACCCCTGTCCAAACCCTTTGGGTCACGTCCTCCCTGATTCATTGGAGGTCTTTGGTCTCTTCCTCCACTGTTAAGAGGTGGTCTAGGTACAAATTTTGGCTTAGCTGCTGGTCCCAGATCCCCTGTCTTCCAGATAGCCTCTTGTAGGTTGGTAGGCTTGAAGGCCTTGACCCAACCCTTCAAGGGTTCCATCAACCCCTCAGTGAATAGCATCATAAGCCTGATTGGAGACATATCCTGCACCATCACTGCCAACCTTTGAAATTCATCAATATATGCCTTGGCCGTACCAGTTTGCTTGAGTTGTGTGAGCTCCCAGAAATGTAGCTCAAGATCTTCCTGATCAAACCTGTCAATAAGCTTCTGAGTGAATTTTGTGTTGGACATTATCTGATTGTGGCCAAGAGTGGTGAGTCCATGATACCACCAATCATGAGCCTTCCCATCCAAGTACATAGTAGCAAACTTGATAGCCTCCATTTCCCTCATTGGGTTAAGTTGTAGATAGGTGTCCAGCTTTTTCACCCATGCCTGTGCTGTCATCTTGGTCGTACCTTCAAAATATGGGATCTCTATCTTTCCTGCTCTTCGTTCAAACTCAAAACTGTTCCTGTGTTTTGACCTAGGTTTATTTCTGAACTTGAGTTCGCAATATTGATCTAAGGACATCTGCCTTTGAATCACCATATCCAACCCATAGTACTCCTTGGTACATCATGCCATTTGTTCAACGAAATCATCCATCTCTTCCTGTTGCCCTTGTTCATCAGTAAATGTAGGCATGTATGGCCTGGGCTTAGCCCTGCTACCCAAGTACCCATAGGACGTTCCACCTCCATGGCTTCCTTCAGATCTAGGGCCTTTCTCCAGATTATAGTAGATCTCACCATGGGATCCACCCGATCCACTGGCTTCTTTGTTTCCATACGTCTCAGGGTCTTTCCCTTTATGATTCATTTGCATCAGTAGCTTGGTTATCAAGGTCTAGTTGTCATCAATTTTTTTTTCCAGATTTCTATTTATCTTTTTCAAGGTCTCTGTGATCATGACCTATTCCCTGCGGCTTGTCTCCTGGCTCTCCTGCAAATGATGAACTAAGTTGATTTCTATGAGATTCAGGGTCTTGTGGAATTCAGCTGCCAAATAGGCCAAACCTTGCGGCTCATGGTCATCTCATGATCCCTCCATTTTGGCCTTTGTTTCACTGTTTTGTTTCTTCCTTCGGCCCATGAAGATTCCACTATACCTCTGCATGCACCAATCCCTCCACAGGTTTGGAGGATCAGAGCTCTGATACCACTGTAATGATCCCAAGCCAATTGTTTTTGCTTGAAACCACTAACTACCTCTATTGTGTTTGATGTGCAAATGACTAATGAAGTTGTCCAGTTATTAAGTGGTGTTTATACAAGATTTGTCCAACACATGCAAGATCACAATACATTCAAGATATATAAAACACAAGCATAGATCTGACCTTTTATTATAAGAAGCATGAATCAGATACAATAGATAGCCGATCTGGAATAATCCTCAGATGACCTGATAGATAATAAGTATGAGCTGCTACAAAATTCTCCTGCCAATACAAAATACGCCTCCAAGGCTGGATGATAGATGAGGACCAATACAAGTAGATCTGAATGTCGATTCCTCAAGCTGGGCGATGCCATGCTCCAATAGAAGGTTGAAACCCTCAATAACTCGGCCCAACTGTAAGAAGACTCCAAATGAGCCCAAACTCTGTCAACTGATAGATATGGGTGATAAGAACACCCTCCTGAAATCTCAAGCCGAAAGGCTAAGGCAACTCCTCAAAACTCTAAATCTTCTAATGAAGTTGTGCCCTCTTGGATGCCTGGAACCCTAGGTAGTTCGGCCCTGATGAGAGAAGTCTCCAAATGCCCTGAAACTTCCCAGGAATGTAGATCGGGCTATGAGAACCCCGTAGGAGAAGTTTCAGACTCAAATTCTAGGTGAAGCTCTCTAGATCTGAGATTTACTGAATCACAGGACGTCCCTTTGCCTCCAAGTCATCCCAATCTGAAGCTAAAGTTCTGATGGTGATAACTCTCCAGAAAAACCCTCAAAATGATGGTTGGGCCCCTGCAAATAAAACCCAAGTGTCAAAACAACCAAAGGCTCTCCTGATCAGTTGGATTGAACCCTTCTCTAGATGATGGTGTGCCCTTGCTGGAAACTCAAGAACAGTACGACCCTGCTACTTCCTGAATCGCTAGGTGGAAATATGCTAAGTGTAGAATGGTGTGGAGGAGTCTTTCATCCCTGAGACCAAGTTGCGAAACAAGCTGAGTGGATCTTTCACCACCGAGTTGCTCACAAGGGTTTGTACAACAAAACCCCCAAACTGTATGCTCAAGAGCAATAACAAGCAATATACCAAATCTAGAATGACTAATAGGTGTGCCCCAACCTTCTATTTATACTTTTCCTTCTATTATTCTATTGAGTTAGATTAACTCCCATGGTTGACTTCTATTCTTCCATTGAGTTATCTTTTACTCCTTTTTACCTTTTTTCTCAAGTCAACTTAAGAATATAACCTTAGCTTAGTTGACCCTTCCCCTTAGTGTGAGACTATGGCCTAGTGGGGATGCCTAGGCCACTGAGTCTCCTCATCACCTATTCATCAAGAGGTGGGGGACATCACATAATACACCAACAGTATTCATGAGCCTCATGAACGACGTATTTCAGAAGTACTTAGACCGTTTTGTACAAGTCTTTCTAGATGACATCCTCATCTATTCCAAAAACGAAAGAGAGCATGAGGAACACTTACGAGTGGTGTTGTCCTGCCTTAGAGAGAACAAATTGTATGGGAAGTTGTTGAAGTGTTCCTTCTTCCAAAAACAAATCCACTATTTAGGTCATATCATTTCCAGTGAAGGAATCTCTGTGGACCCATAAAAGGTAAAGGCCATTATGGAATGGCTAGTGCTGAAAAATGCCCATGAGGTAAGAAGATTCATGGGGCTAGCAGGTTATTATCGGAGATTTGTGGAAGGGTTCTCTAAGATAGTGAAACCCATCACCACTTTGCAGCGCAAGGGGGTCAGGTATGAATGGACAGAAGAATGTGATAGTGCATTCATCGAACTTAAGAGGTTACTAACTAGTGCGCCAATTCTACGAGTGTCGGATATGGAAAAGGACTTCACAGTCTGCACAGATGCCTTGAAGCAAGGGTTGGGGGCTATGCTAATGCAGGATGTAGGAGTGATAGCTTATGCATCAAGGAAGTTGAAGAAACACGAAGATCTTTACGCTACTCATGATTTAGAGTTAGCAGCGATAATGCTAGCCCTGAAACTTTGGAGGCACTATCTTGTCAGGCGAAACTTTGAGCTCAAAACGAACCATCAAAGTTTAAAACATCTCTTCACTCAAAGGGATTTGAATGCCAGGCAAAGGCGATGGAGTGAGTTTATGAGTGAGTACGATTTTGGTATTTCATACATCAAAGGAAAAGAAAATGTGGTCGCAGATGCCTTGAGTAAGAGAACACATGTCTTCTCCTTGGTACCTTTAAAGGTCAATCTGAGGGAACGTGTGTTGACGCAACTCCATGGAGATAGTTGGTATTTAAAGGTTACTTCAAACCTCCAGAGTGGGAGACAATTAGATCCAAAGTATGAAGGATATAGTCTGGAAGCAGACAGACTGTTAAGATATCAAGGAAGGATGTATGTCCCCGAGAGTGGGGATATTCGAAGCATCATACTGAAGGAAGCCCATAGAGAACTTTATTGTGCACATCCGGGTGTGAAGAAGATGTACGCAGACATGAGGAATCTCTTCTTCTGGGTAGACATGAAGCACGATGTAGTCCATTTCATCGCCAAGTGCCTAGAGTGTCAACAAGTGAAAGCCGACCACCACCACCCAACAGGCCTCCTACAACCACATGATGTTCCTATGTCCAAGTGGGAAGTCATCTCTATGGATTTTGTTGTGGAGAATCCTATGAAGGTTTAAATGCTATTTGAATGATGTTGGATATGATGCAATCTATTATGTAAATGATAATTCTATGAATGGGTAACATTAATTGAATTATGGGATATTATGAGATCTATTTCTAACTTGAAAGCTTTGATGTTAAAGTTGTTGGTATGGGGATACCGAATTAAGATTTTAGTTGTATGGAAGTACATGATAATAATGCATAGATGCGTATGAGTTTGTTTTACAAACTAATCTGTAGGTCATTGGGCTATGAAATAGCCAAGGGATAATGATAAAGAAAGTGGATGTCGTGACCACTGACCGAAAAACAATATGGTATGAATCTTTGTATGTGAAATTATATTGGTTTGGATGCATTGCTATGATATGTGGACCAATGCAGGATTTCAGGTGGTGAGACTACCCAAAACTGAATAGACGATGACAAAACTCCCAACAACATGGTGCCACTGTACATTCCATTGTAGGGTGTGGACCCTAGTCATGATTAGGAGGGGTGGAGGCATTTCCCACCGTGTATCCTCCAAAACCTGAAGTCATGGGAGGACGGTGTTAGCTCACGCTCCCCTAGACGTGTGATGATGACTGTCAGTTGCCTGCTGGGGAAGCTTGGTCAAGATAATGACACTTCCTCTTACGAGTTCTATTTGGGGTTAGGTCAATATAGTTGACGCTCCAAGATAGTCCAGCAGAGGAAAGATAGGAATAGAAGATGGAAGTAAGTTAGGGAGGATGGATGGGTAGAAATAGTTGAGAGTGTATGGAGATTTGTCTGATGGTGGAATTTATTGTTTTTCCTTCTAAAAAGAAAATGGATATATATGAATATTCATAATTATGTAACTAAACTATAATTGTTTAAATAACATTGTTGAGCTAGATATTTGTAATTAAAAGATTTCACAAACATTTGATTGGTTTATTGTCTTTTATAAAATGAATAGTCTTGTTGAATGGATTGGATGCACATGGAAATTACTATAGAGATGATAGTTATTGTTATTAGTACATGCACAAGACTTGTATGTACTAGCTACACATGCATTTCTTGCACATGTACACTAGTATGTATGAGTTTTCTTGAATCACTTACTAATAATGTCGGTTATTTGTTATGAATGTGTGAACCATGTTTCTTTTCCCTTGTATCATAAATACTTTAACTTTGGGACGAAGTTTCTTGAAGGGTGGGTGTATGTAACAACCCTAGTTAAATAATTGCTTAAGGTTTATTAAGTATAATTAATTAAATAATTAACTGTCCTAATGTATATTAGTTAAATAATGATTATTTATTGTTTAATGTATATTAATTAATTAATTAACTTATTTAATGTTTGGGTAACGAATTAAAGTTTAATAAATTTTAATTTATTTAATAAAAAACTTAACGTATTGAAGGATGGTTGGCATTGAATGGAGGGATAAGGTGGTTGGCATTGAATAAGGAGGCGGTGAATGGACGGGGGAATATGAGGGGGCAAAGACATTCGAGAGGGGGGACTTTTGGATTTGAGGGGCAAGGAGAATTTTGGAGAGAGGGGGGGGGATTGTATTGGAGCATTTTTCTAGGGGAGGGATTGAAAAACTGCATTTTCTGGTTTTTGGGAGCATCAGTTGTTGGGAGTTTTGGGCTTGGGGGCCAGGATTCCTCACGGAATCCTGGAGCCAGGGAGCCGAATAGGCTCTGTTCCTAGCTGACAGGGAGGAAAGATTCGGTTTTGGGCAGAGTTTGTTTAGATCAGCGAGGACAAACGGAGTTGGGGAAACAACATCATTGAGAGGTATTTATGTCATTATCGATACGATGGTTCACTATTTTACTAAGTTGTGTATGTTTAATTATATATATATGATTTATATATCAGGTTTCTCAATTATAATTTGTTGAACCATGAATTGTTAGTTGGATTAGTTGTTGAATATAAAACTGTAAAAAAATAATAATAATATGATATAAATTATATGCTTAAATGCATTAAGTTTTAGGTTCTGTTAGCAGGACCCTTACACGAGCGTCAAGGGTGCAGTAATATAACTAATTGATGGTCACAATTTTACCTTGATGAGGGAATTGGACACATAAAAAAACTGATGAAGTGATGACAGTCATGGCATAGAACCAACTTCTCCCTAGGAACAAGTTATAATCGAGGGGAGCATTGACTACTTCAACATCTACATAAACAATTTTGCCTCCCAGTTGAACAGCTAAGGATTGTAATAATCCATGAGGATGGAAACCTTTTCCATCAAATGCTCTTAACATGGTGGGATATTGATTAAGACCAGGTGATTTAAGGCCTTTCCAACAAGCCAAGGACAAGACACATGTGGATTCCCCCTCATCCAATATCCTGCGATGAATATGTTGATGACATCGATTTGGAAAGCAAGTTTCACTGACTTATACGAACATTGTCCATTCATTTTTTGAACCGAGAGTAGCAAGGTGCTCTATATCCCAGTATGGGGGATATGTTGAGGCGTTAGTGTGATGAGGCCTTATGTGATATTTTTAATTAATAAGAAACATAAAGTCTCATTAATTAATAGTAATAATAATGAAGTAATAAATCCCCGGATGGGGTGCCACCTGGTCAGTGTTAGAGGACAACTAGAATGGAGCGGCTAGGGGATTTATTAACCCCATCCACCCGCCCACCTCTCATAACTACTGAGTGTCTCGCACCCCGTGGATAGTAATGGTAATGAGCCTGGACAACCTTGCAGGGTTGATGGCCCCTCGCGCAAGCCAGACCAAGCCTACCAGGCCTAGGGAGGCCGTCACCTCGGCTCTAATGGCTATCCCATCATTCAGTTTGGGGTGTACTAAGCGGGAAATCACCCTGGTGAACTCATTCATCCCCCCTCTGCATTTTCTCCTCCTCCTTGGCTCCTTTGATAATTTTCTCACCTTTTCCCTCTGCAACTGTGTCTCCTCCATTACTCTCGCTGGTGAATTCTCTCCTTACCCTTTCATTACCCCGCTTCTATCCCTCGACCCTCACATGAGATTTCTCTGCGTATCCCTTGGCTTTAACACCTTCGCTTCGGCTCTTTCGAGCTCTCCCGAGCACTTTCCAACTACCTCTCTGCCCTAGCCCTCAGCCTCTGCATTTTTTCCACCATGCCAATAAAAAGGGGGAAGTCTAGGAGAGGTGCGTTGTACTACAACCCCCTCTCCGGGCGTGGCATACTTCCCCCCTCCCAATTGGCTCTCATTGTTGCTCGTATCTCTTCCGTCACCTAGGGGTCGTCGGAGCCTCATCTTCACCCCCTCACTCCATCCATTGGAATTTCCCGGTTAAAGAAGAAGTGCCACCATCGAGCAACCACACTCCTTTTCCCATTATTCTTCTGCCCCCCCCAAAAATCAATCCACAGGACCAAGTGTATGGCGATGAAAGATGGAAGGTGGAGGAGGAAATCCCCCCAAGATGGGACGTGGAGGAGAACATTATGATCGCTAGTCAGAACAAAGAAGTGGAGTGGCCTCACCGCTGTTCAAATCGACTCACGGAGGAGAGCCTCCAACTTATCTTTGAAATTCAGCAAAAAAAAGATGATTAGTTGCACTCACAACACATCCTCGGCCAAATACTGGACATTTTGTTCAATGTGCTAGCGAACACTCCTACGCAGACTCGATTCCCGACGTGTGTCCAGAAGTAAACCCCTGTCTACAACAATCATGACCGCTCGAGATCGCTTGTGGAGTAAATCTTCCAGGTTTATGTTCTTTGTTTGCTCTCGTTGCAGGCTTAAGTTTTTTTATTTCTCCCCTTGCAGACTAGATGGTCATAGTGACCATTTCCATACTGTCCATACAGTTTTGTTCATACAGCTAGGCCATACAATTTTGTTCAGTGAGTTTTGTTCATACAGTTTTTTCTCACGCGGTGATGCGTCAAACTTTGAGTCTCTAATGGCGACCACCTGTTTTGGTTTCCCTTTTGTGGCAAAATAGGTGGCTAGCACTTGGCAATGTATAGATAACAGTTGATATTAATACAAGGACCTTATTTTTATTTACAAAAAAAAAGAAATGAAGTAATAAATAAAGTTGGCTTAATTAAAAAAACAATAATAATAATAAAAAATGAAATGAAATATAAGAAAACAAATGAAATGAAATATAAGAAAAAAAATAAAATTACACCTTAATCAATTGGATCCCTCTCTATGCTTGATAGATCCAGGTTTAACATGGATCTACGTTGGTAGGTATATAAAGCCGTGTTTTCATTGCAAGATCAATGGATGCAACACCCCCAAAGGATGTGACTATTCAAGATGGTGACGTTTGGATTTCTAAGGTTCTGAGGATGACAAAGAGGGTGAGGTCCTTGAAGGAGATAGTTCACTCCACATCGAAGGACTTTTGATGTCGTGAGGTGCATTCATTGGAAAGCGTTGGACAAGCTTCTTTTGGGATGATTATGGTGAATTTTGGAAACGCGGGTCTATTGGAGGCCAGTGTGATGCGGTACCATAATTTGTGAAGACTACCGAAACAAAGAGACATCAAGTCTGCGATTGTGGGCACATATGAGGTGCACCATAGGAGGTGTCGGAGATGGTTGGGACAGAGAGTCTCGGTGTGACAATTTTTTTTATGACTTTCTTCGTGAGTTGATTCGTTTAACTCTGCCGAAATTGTAAACCGAGTCAATAATGCTCATATTGTAACTGTTTTGCAATGAAAAAAACTTGGCCAGGTGTTAGGAACGATTTGTTCTGCCAGCTCTATATCAATGTTTCTCTTGTGTGCTTTACAAGTGTTCTCATGTTCATGGAAGTATGCTTAAGAAGGACTAAGTGTTAACGTCGTTAGCAAATGTCTAAGTATACAAGAGTTGAGTCTCTAATGGTGGCCACCTGTTTTGCTTTCCCTTTTGTGGAGAAACAGGTGGCTAACACTTGGGAATGTATAGATGACAATTGATATTAATACAAGGACCTTATTTTTATTTACAAAAAAAAAAGAATTAAGTAATAAATAAAGTTGGCTTATTTAAAAAAAAATAATAAAAAATAAAATGAAAAGAAATATAAGAAAAAAAAAATTACACCTTAATCAATTGGATCCTTCTCTATGCTTGATAGATCCGGGTTTAACATGGATCTACGTTGGTAGGGATCTAAAGCCGTGTTTGGATTGCAAGATCAATGGATGAAACACCCCCAAAGGATGCGATGGTGACGTTTGGATTTCCGAGGTTCTGAGGATGACAAAGAGGGTGAGGTCCTTCAAGGAGACAGTTCACACCACATTGGAGGACTCTGGCTGCCGTGAGGTGCATTCATTGGAAAGCGTTGGACAAGCTTGTTTTGGGATGATTATGGTGAATTTTGGAAACGCGGGTCTATTGGAGGCAAGTGTGAAGCAGTACCAGAATTTGTGAAGACTACGGAAACGAAGAGACATCAAGTCTGCGATTGTGGGAACATATGAGGTGCACCATAGGAGGTGTCGGAGATGGTTGCGACAGAGAGTCTCGGCGTGACAAATTTTTTTATGACTTTCTTCGTGAGTTGATTCGTTTAACTCTGCCAAAATTGTAAACCGAGTCAATAGTGCTCGTATTGTAACTGTTTCGCAATAAAAAAAACTTGGCTGGGTGTTAGGAACGGTTTGTTTCACCAGCTCTATATCAATGTTTCTCTTGTGTGCTTTACAAGTGTTCTCATGTTCATGGAAGTATGCTTAAGAAGGACTAAGTGTTAATGTCGTTAGCAAATGTCTAAGTATACAAGAGTTGCACTAGAGCATGAGTGTGACTCGCCGATAGCCTAGAACAGAGTATGGGTATGCTCTAGGTGAAGAGGCGTAGTTCGCATGAAGTAATCTTGGTGTTCCCAAGCAACCAAGTGAGAAACATCGCGGTGCTGCCTACCATGAAAAGGTGCCCAATTGCAATATTAGGCTAGGAACATTGTGGTGACATGATAGAAATGGAGAATAAAAAAGACTATTATAATACTTTGGTTATGTAGTTATTATTAATGGGCCTAATACAGCCCGAGTGGGCCTAACGATGGTTAAGAAGAGGTGTTCCCTCTCCTAAGAGGTCACAAGTTCAAATCCATATATTCGTAGACTTTACGACCATCGAGCAAGCACACTCCTTTTCCCATTTTGCTTCTGCCCCCCAAAAAAATCAATCCACAGGACCAGGTGTATGGCGACGAAAGCTGCAAGGTGGAGGAGGAAATCCCCCCAAGATGGAACGTGGGGGAGAACACTATGATCGCTAGTGAGGACAAGGAAGTGGAATGGACTCACCGCTGTTCAAATCGACTCACGGAGGAGAACCTCCAACTTATCTTTCAAATTCAGCAAAAACAAGATGATTAGTTGCACTCACAACACATCCTCGGTCAAATACTGGACATTTTGTTCGATGCGCTAGCGAACGCTCTTGCACGGACTTGATTCGCGACGTGCGTCCAGAAGTAAACCCCTGTCTACAACATCCATGACTGCTCGAGCTCGCTTGTGGAGTAAATCCTCGAGGTTTATGTTTTTTATTTGCTCTCGTTCCAGGCTTATGTTTTTTTTATTTCTCCTCTTGCAGACTAGATGGTCATAGTGATAATTTCCATACTATCCATACAGTTTTGTTCATACAACTAGGCCATAAAATTTTGTTCAAGAAGTTTTGTTCATACAGTTTTTTCTCACGTGGTGATACATCAAACTTTGAGTCTCTAATGGTGGCCACCTGTTTTTCTTTCCCTTTTATGGAGAAACAGGTGGCTAACACTTGGGAATGTATAGATAACAATTGATATTAATACAAGGACCTTAATTTTATTTACAAAAAAAAAAGAATGAAGTAATAAATAAAGTTGGCTTATTTAAAAAAACAATAATAAAAAATAAAATGAAATGAAATATAAGAAAAAAAAAAATTACACCTTAATCAATTGGATCCCTCTCTATGCTTGATAGATCCGGGTTTAACATGGATCTACGTTGGTAGGGATCTAAAGCCGTGTTTGGATTGCAAGATCAATATTTGAAACACCCCCAAAGGATG
>CBVK0103694229.1:0-11510 GCA_900067695.1 Picea abies
TGAAAGCCACCGATGACTCCAAGTATTTAGTCTTTTGTCCATTTTCTTCAAAATCCACTTCCAATCCTCTTTCCTATAATCATTTGGTTTTAGTAGAAAACCCAAGTACTTTATAACATCGTATAAAGTCTTCCTTTCAAAGGGGAAAAGTCGCCTGAGGGCCCGCTCTTCTTCTTCAGATAAGAGATGTGTAGAGAGCAACAATTTTGTGTCATTGATTTGCACCCCTGTTTCTTTTGAGAAAAGAAAAAGAACATTCCTTAAGACCTCAACCTCCCTTCTAGATCCTCCACTGAAAATTAAAACATCATCCATGAAAAGTAGGTGTGTGAGATACAAAACATGAGAGATTTTGATTTCAGAGAAGATGTTTGCACTCTTTTCTTGTGTGATTGCTTTGTTGAGTCCTTCCACTACTAATATGAAGAGAAGTGGTGATAAGGGACACCCTTTTCTGAGACCTATTTCTGAGGAAAAGAAGGAAGAAGCTAAGCCATTGATTAGGACCGCAAAAGAGGCTGAAGTGAGGTAGTTCATGACCCAATTTATGAAGGGAACATCAAAACCTAGATGAGTATGTAATAACTGAATGTACAACCAACTTAATTTGTCATAAGATTTTGAAAAGTCGATCTTTAAAACTGCTCCTTTTAAACTTCTTGTCTTCATGTTGTGAAGTCCTTTTTGTGCTATACTTATGGCTTCATGGATTTGTCTTCCTTTCAAAAATCCAAACTGTTGTTTCGAAATATTTTAGATAGGATTATTTTAATCCTTCCGACAATTACTTTTGAGACGATATTACAGGCACAATTATAGAGAGATATTGGTCTGAAGTCATTCAGAGTCTCTGGATTATCACTATTGGGGATAAATTCTAGGAATGTTGAGTTAAGGATTTGAGGAATTTGGCTTGAAATTCTAGTATCCTCAATCATCTTCAGCAAATTGGGTCCTAAAACCCCATAACAGCCCAGGAAAAATTCGATAGTCCATCCATCTGTGTCTGAGATTTTATCTTTTTGGAAACTATGAAGCACTTTCAGGAGTTCTTTTTCTATAACTTCTTCCATCAAGATCTGATTGTTTGCTTCCTCGACAAATATGGGAAAAACTTGTGCCACTTGAACTACTTCTTCTATAGAATCTTGGGTTTCTTCTTTGAAAAGGTTTTGGAAGTACTTTTTCCCCAGTTTTGACATTCCTTCAAATGTTGTTTCCAAGTTTCCTGCAGAGACCTTTAATTGCCAAATAAAATTGATATTTTTCCTTCCTTTGGCAAAATCTCGGAAGAACTTTGTGTTTTCATATCCACTCTCTAGCCATATAGCTCTACTCATTAATCTCCAAGATTCGTCCTTCTCCTTGAGTAGTTTGTTCCTCCTTTTCTCCAGAAGGAGTATATTGATTTTTGACTCAGTTGTGGTGAAAACTCCCCCCTCCTCTTCCAAGAATCTTTGTAAATCAAGTTTGATGTATTTTAATTCCTTGTCCTCATTTTTCCTTTTCTGGGAGGCTCGGGTTTTTACCACTTCTTTGATCCTTTTCAAATTTTATGTGAACTGGAAACCTTCTGACTGAGGATGATACTAAGTCCATAATCCAAGCCCCAAGATTTAATGACTTTAATGTTGTGTGTTCCAACCTATGGATAGACTTCCATACCTGCCCAAAGCATCCAGTGTAACAAAATTCCATCCGGGAGGAGAAGTTCTAGGATGGATTTTACCTCTTCACCTACTCCCATCATTTCTTGTAGGAGTAACACATCCGAGTGTTCTGTCGAAATCACCCTTTTAAGGGCAAGTTTTTTTAGGGCACATACCAAACCCATGGAATTGAAATACATAATATTCATCTCGGAACCCTGCCCCAAGGCCTCAATGCTCTAAGTGCCCATTCAGTTGATTTTTTTTTTCGAACCAGAAGATCTATCTTGGATTTTGATTGAGATTTTGAAAACAAGGATTTTCTCCCACGACCTCCCCTGTCTAGGGAAGAGATTTTATACTTTCCCAGTCCTCCCATGGAAGGGGTACCTTTTTGAGATCTTAGAAAGTAGCGGGAGGTTGAATTCTCATTTGAAAAGGAGGAGGATGAGGAGGCTTCTTCTGTAAGGAAAAGTCACTTGGGAGAGGGTGGGTCATTCGAGAGGGAAGTTTCCTTGTAAGAGTATGATTTTCTCTCAGGAATCGGCGAAGAGATATTGTTTAAAGACAAGTTTTTCAGAGCCTCCAACCACTCATTTCCCTCTAGTGTAAATTTTTTAATTAAAAAAGTAATAGGAGGAGAAGAAAGTAGAGGATTACCCGAGACCAGAGTCCTTGAGCTTCCCGAATCAAGAGTAGTGAGGCTTATATTCCCATGTCCTTCCTCCACTTTTCTTTTAGGAGAAGGATACAAATCCTTTTGATTTGTTTCCTTTGTGGCTTATTTGGATTGCATTGGAACCACTGAATAAAGTGTTTCCTTTTATGAACCAGTTTCTATCCTACTACTATTAGCTTGAGTCGTAGCCTTTAATTTGGATTTGTAAAAAGTGCATCCTTTAGTTCTTAGGGGAAGGTAGAAGTTTACCACCAGGTGCCCATACTGATGGCATCGACGTTTTTGTAGTCCAGTAATTGGGAGTGTGTGAATTCCCCCCAAATTAAGTCAATTTTCTCTCCAAGCCCTTATCTGACATTTAAATTGACTAAAATTCTTGCGACATTTATTTGTTTTGTCTCCTCGAAGGATAAATATTCTTCAAGAAAATCACCCAGGAAATTTTCGATGGCTTTGAAGTAGTCTAGAGACTAGAACTATAGTGGAAGAGGTGGAAGTCGGACCCAAACAGGGATTTTGTCTAGTTTTTCTCTGCTTGCATCGAAGAGGGGGTTCCAAGGATTTAGGAGGAGAGGAGAATTTTTGACGCTCCAATTTTTTCCCAAAGCCCATTTAGCATGTTTTGGTTGAAGCAAATTGAAGGCAAACTAGTTTCTACTTAATTCAATAACCTCTGGGGCACAACCTAGGTGTTCTTCCCATATCGAATGGGTCCAATCTACAATGGTTTTGAGAGAAAAGAACCTGCCGCTGGCCCTCCCAACTAATGTCTGATTTGACATCTGTACCACCTTTTTCATACCTATCTCTTCCCCAAGCACAAGGTTGCCCACTTTTCCTTTGGATTTGAGGCCTTTCCTTTTTTGTTTTTTCTGCATACTATGGAATCCCCTAGTATCCCAGGAGTCCTCTAATCTAAAATAAAAGGAGAAAACCCTTATTTCCTGAGTGAAACCCCTCTGCTCTTCGATTTCAAGAACCGAATAAATAAACCCTTTGGAGGGGATTGTATACTCCTGAGAGACTGCTTGACAAAGCACCTCGCTTCTGTGGGCAAACCTTGTGACGACATGGGCCTTTGCACCCCCTGGTGAAGAACTGCTTCCTTCGTGGTATGGGATAGTAGAGGAAGGAGAGCGAAGAAATTCCCCTTCTGCCTGAGAGAGTCAGTCCAATGCTAGGTCATCTGGAGAACTAAGAGAGGAGGGGAGGCCTCCTTCAGAGACAAGAGGGTCTGAAGCCAAAAAATCTGAGAAATACCCGAAACAACCAGCATAAGAATCATTCCTGGAAGGTGAGAAGGTGGTAGGCTACTTACCAGTAAGAGAGGGAGGAGGCTTGGGGGGAGAAAACAGAGCCTGACAGAGAAGTGAAAAATCATCTGCCAAGAAGCCCAGTCTGGAGTCTACTCTGATCGAAGGATGTGGAGAGGCCACGTGTTATGGAGCCTTGTCCATAGCTAAATCCCGTCATTCCATGTCTGATAAACCAAGTCGTTGCTACTTACCAGTAAGAGAGGGAGGAGGCTTGGGGGGAGAAAACAGAGCCTGACAGAGAAGTGAAAAATCATCTGCCAAGAAGCCCAGTCTGGAGTCTACTCTGATCGAAGGATGTGGAGAGGCCACGTGTTATGGAGCCTTGTCCATAGCTAAATCCCGTCATTCCATGTCTGATAAACCAAGTCGTTACGCAGTGTAGTCCCAGCTGTGACAACTGCAACTGTAGACTGTGTGAAGACTAAGAAAACCGCCTGAGCCTCCGAGGGAAAAACAATGAAAAACTAGGGAAAGTTTTGATCCTTTTCGGAGTGGATTGTAAAAAGTGACTGGAAAAATTTAACTACAGTTGCGGACCTCAGTGTGAAGAGAAACTGTAGATCCCATCCCCTCTCCATGTCCTTTCGAGTTTATGTTATCATATAGTTTATATATAATATAAACTATATAGTTTATACTATATATAAACTATATAGTTTATATATAATATATAAACTATATAGTTTATATATGTATAAACTATTTATATAGTTTATATATAGTTTAATATATATACAACCTGAGTGGGCCTAATGGTTAAGAACATGTGTTTCCGGGTAGGGTATGTATACCTTCGTAGACTTTACCAGTCAAATCGTTGGGCGGAGGGGGGTCCCTTGTCCCACAAACAAGGGGGTCTCATACACCAATTTGGTGTGCTGGCTTGGTCGTGACCTTAAAAATAGATTATTATTATTATATATAAATTTGATATAGTTTATATATAAACTATATATAATTTTTTTATATAAAGTATGTTTTTATTTTATTTTTAATTTTTTTATAAAAAATTATGATTCAATTTTGTTTTTCTTTAAATTTTTTAATATAATGTTTTATTTTAGGGTTTTTACAAATTTTTTTAAATTTTTTTTTGAATTTTAGATTTTTTTTTAAATATATTTTTTAATTTCGTTTCTTTTTTTAGTTTTTTTTTTTTTAATTCTTTTTTCTTTTTTCTTTTTACCTTTCAAGGGTTATTTTGGTTATTATTTTCTAAAAAAATGTATATATTTTTTTAGATTATTGTTTTTTTGGAAATTTTAAATTTCTTTTCACTTTTTTCACTTTTTTTTTCGACCCTTTTTTTAATGTTTTAATTTTATTTTATATAATTTGGGTTTTGAATATATTTTTTAGAATGTGTTTTTTTCTTCATTTAAAAAAAAAGTTGCGAAGATTTTGTCCTTTCTATTTATTTATTTTTCAATGTAAATTTAAGAAGAAAAAAAAATGTTAGTAAATAAATTTTTAAGTGGCCATTTTGTATCTAGTTTTGGGTTTTTTTTTTGCATAGGGATCTATTGTCAAAACCATGGTTTCAATTAGGTTGAAATGAGCTATAATTATAACGTTTAGAAAAAACTTTTTTCTTTAGTTATCATCACTTTTTTATTTAGGTGTTAATTTTAAGGTTTTTCTAAGCTATTGTATGAGTTTAGAAGGTCATGCTTGAAAAATGTTGTAATTTTGATCTCGTTTGAAAAAATGGTGCTACCGGTAGTACCCCTTTTTGATTTGGGGTTGATTTTCATGTTTTTTATGCAAAAATATGGGTTTTTTGGGCTAGAGTTCTCGTTCTGAGGTCACATTTCTCGTTAAGTTGGTAATATTGTTTTTTATGTCTTTCAAGTTGAGAGGTATTATAGTATTCCTACCACTTCCTTTAATTCTGATCCTATCTCTTTCAAGAGAGATAGTGGCTTTCATGTTTCAGCCCCAAGGTCAACCTACTAATGCAGGGTACATGGGATTCCTTAATTGACCAAGTCGATCACCACAAATTCGACCAAAGTTGAAATTCCCATTATATGTATTTTTACATTTTTTAGTGTTTCAATTGTTTCTATAAATATTTGATCCATCAACTTCAAGTAATTAATTGTGGGTGCCAACGGAGGTCTTCCAAGTTTTATCCATTTATCATAGGGAATAATATTATCTTATGAACCAAAACCGACGACGACTTGTCAAACCATATAATTGTCAATTTCAAGGTCATCTTGGGGGTCATAGTCATTGATATGTTTTTCTTGTGATAGTTGTTGAAGAATTTTGTATGGTCGTTGATCTTCCTTATATTCCTTTAGAATGTTGAGTGCATCAATAAATTGACCAATTGATTACTTCTCTTTTAAAAACTATAGGAACTCATCTAGGATAACATCTTTAGTAGATGATGGATTATGTTTCCTTCCCTTGCTTCTACTCACTTTATCCTGATCAATATTCTTGAAAAATTTCAGTGCATCCCACATTAGATGGTCTTCTTAATCCAGACCTGGGTAGGTCTTTTGATTCCCCAATTTTTGAATTGTTGATTCTCTATTCATGTAGTTATCTTGACCTGCTCTCGATCTTGTGACGACGTGAATATTATTTGAGTTGAGAACTTCTTGTTTTGGCACAGTGTATAGAATATTTACATTTATTTTATTTAGTAATTTTTCTAAAACTATTAGACAGTCTTCAAGTGAGTGATCACCCACTCCACATATATTACAAAATTTTAAGTCAGTTTTTTCTTTAATGGGGCAGTGAAGGATAATATCGTTGTATTTCCAATAGTTGAAGAAATCAAATTGACCCCGACCATGTCCTCGACCTCCTCGACCACGTCCTTTACCTCCTCGACCATGTCCTTTACCTCCTCGACCACGTCCTCCTCTAAAACCTCCTCTACCTTGATACCCACCTCTTCCATGGCCTTGATATTCGTTTCCATCTCCCTAGTCATTTTTTTGTTGAGTTTCTTGTGTGTGATATACCATATGAACATTAGACTTATTTCTCCCATTCAATCGATATTCTTTCATTGAGTGATTATTTTCTTTGCAGATATGTCACCAATTTGGTCTAGCATTTTTCAAGTTGTGCGAAAATTCTCTGGTGCTATGATTTGTCAGATATTGAAAAATTTTGCAGTAGTTTTTGACTTGGACTCAATAGACATCGATATCTCTTTCTGGTGCATTTTTAAATTTATAGTAGTCTTTTGTGTGCCCTTCATTTGAACAAAGGGTGCACTAAAGTTTGTTTCTCTCGATGGTCATGTTCCTTAAAGATTGTTGTAGAATTTCCATCTTTTCTTCTAACCTTCTTTCAATCGAAAAGGAATTTGATGGTTCATCATCATCTGTTTCTATATGTTGATTCTTTCTCAAGGCTTCTTCGCATGTCTGGATGTCATACATTCTTAATGGTTCTTTGATTTTCTGTAATAATTGCAATGACATACCACTGAACCAAGAGATTTTCATCAATAACATGTGGTATTTTAATTCAAATATCTTTAAATATTTTGTCATACTCACACATTGTTTCTCTTGGGATTTTATTTCTTTCTTTAATCTTCTATATTACCAGGTGCCTAACATACTAAGCCTTGAAGAACGTAAGGAAGTTGTTCTTAATTTTTTCTTTCGACTATCTTTGATTTTTTTTGAAATTCATGAGCGTAGTGAGTTCCCTGGATCGTAGTTTGCACTGAATTGTTCCATCTGTTTATCTTTGTCTGTAATGTCAACAACATCCCAAAATTTCTCACAAATGAACCTCTTAGGTTCCTATAATATAGTCATTTGTTCTGCAGTCATCAAGTTGGGAATTTTTCTGATTAGGTTGAAAATGCATTAATGATAAGGTGCTCAAGGGTAAGATGGATTATTTTTTAAATCATTTTCACTCTTAGATATCTCAAGAGCTCCTTGCCACCATCCTGCAAACTCAAAAGGAGAAAAATATGTAAAAAAAGAGGATTTTTTTTCATTTGGGAGCAGTGCGACCCTTCTGTGCAGTACGACCCACGACATGGCCCTTCTGAGTAAGGTTGGAAAATTCAGCTTTTGGAGGCCTTCCCATAGGTATTTTCTTGAGTTTGATGGCTCGTTGGAAAGTAGACATGTGGGGCTACTTGACCTAGTTTCTAGAATTCAAAATGGACTCCTAAAAGTTGGCCAAAAATGACCCTGAATTGGCACGACCCATATATTTTTTGGCGCGGCCCATCTATTTTTCTGGCACAACCCATTTGTTTCCTGGTATGACTCATCTATGGTGGTCTCTATGCTTTTGTGTATTTGGAAAAATTTTGAATTTTTTTAGTTTTGGTCAAGACAAAAAGTTGTAATGTGGCATGTAAAAGAGTTATAATATGTAACCATGGTTAAATGAGGGTGGATCAAGGTCAGTTTCATGTAAATGTTGAAATCATTAAATGTTTTCCAAGGGTCAAAGGTCAGTTGAGACAAATTTGGGAGTTGGTTCAAACCTCCCATATTTTGTGTTTTGTTGTAGATCTTTTAGGAATTTGACTCTGAGATCATGCATTCGACCCCTAAGTGGAGGATAGGTAGTTTTTCATATATATGAAGGCCAAATGTAATGAAAATAGGGGAAGATATGGTTGGACCTGAAGGGAGGATGGTATTGAAAAATCACCATCTATTGTACAGAGGTTCAACAGGTTGTAAGTGACTCTTTTTGGATGAATACAAAGACTTTATGCTTCAGGATTCTTGTGTCATAGTTCTATGGTGAAGTGCTTCTTGATGTAACTTGTTATTCTCTGGTTTCACATGTTGTCTCTTTATTTATTGTTTATAAGAAGATTATGTTCATGATTTGTTCCAAACACCATGTCTTGGCTTAAAACAATATTTATGTTTTCTTCTGAAGTTTGAATGTAGAATTTAGGTAGCAATGCTCTGCATTTGAATTGAACCCTAATCTATTCTTCTTTTCCATATCATAAACTATAAGGATCCACTGACATGATTACCTTTCCTTGTTACATATGGTCTCATTTATTCATTCATTTACTCATACTTAGCTTTTTGACTCCATTTTTCCCAATGGCCCTCTTTTGTTGTCTCAACCAAAAACTCAAAAAAAAAACCTTTTGTCTTCATAACTAGCCTAATACCCAATCCAAACAAAGTTATATCATACAGAGAGATCCCTCTCCAAGACTTGGAGGGATAGATCCTTGAATCCAAGTGGTTTTGTGGTTACCTCTGTCAATTTCTCCTTCAGCCTAACAAATTATGGAGTGCTAACATAATGGCGACCATACTAGGGAATGTTCCTCAGAAATAATACCAAGTTCTAGATCTGATTTACTGATGGTGGACAGTGACTAGACACAAGAAGGATGAATCATCCACCTGGTGACTCAAATCATCTCCAAATCAGTTCCAATTCGAAGACTCCACTGGAGGAAGAACCTGAAACTTGACCAAGCAAACTAAAAAGATCAGGTATCTAAGCTCAAATTGTATTCAATACATTTTTGGATTTATCTGTAATTATTTTTTCTCTTATTATGATCTTGGTCAAGAGTATATTGCTAAAATTCATAATGATCAGTTTCAAGCTGAAGAACCTCAAAGGATTCAGTGCATCCCTATAGCCCCGGTACACACTCCAATACTTATAGATAGCCTAGTTAGACACAAACCTCGTGCTTTATCTCCTATTATTGTTGAAATTATAGTTAGTTATAAGCCCCTTGATTTACCTCCTATACCTATAAAATTCCCAGACAGATACAAGCCTCTGATTTTACCTTCTATTATCAATGACCTTCCTGCAAATTATAGCAATAATCTGCCCAGGTTTGATGGAGAAAATGAAAAGATCACTGCTAAAAAACACATTCAAAATCTTGAGGATTTTCTTGATTTGTTTGAGGTGGAAGAAGATGATGCCTGTATCACAATGTTTTCCCTATCATTGCAAGGTAAAGTTAAAAATTGGTTTAAGAATCTTCCAGCTTCAAGCATTAGCAATTTTCATCAATTTACTCAAGTTTTCCTAGATAGATGGGTGATCATGGGAAATGTCTTTCTCATCCTAGAAGAGTAATACCACTTGAAAATACAGTCGGGGGATACATTGCATCATTTTTCAGCTAGGTTCAATAAGGTGTATCATTCAATGTCTGCTGATATAAGGCCACCCCCAGGATTATCTCACTTACATTTCCCAGATGCCTTCGATCCTGAGATGGAATTCTAATTAAGAGAAAGGAACACTGCAACCCTTGAAGAAATGAAAAATATTGCAGTTGATGTGGAAGCTAACCTGCTGAACAAAAAGGCAAATTTAAAAGCATTGATGAAAGACAAAATAGAAAAAGAGGTTTTGGTATCTTCAGAAATAAAACTAGATATTCTAACCAACACAGTCAATGAAATGATGCATAATATTAGCAGGAAAGAGGAATTTGTTGTTCTAAGACCTCATCTTCCATTATTTCCATAAAGGACAAGGATCAATTACCCCAAGCATTTTCCAGCTCAGCCTCGGTATTCTAGACCACCTAATGACTATTTCATGTACTCAATTCACAACATAGTTGAAGATAAAGCTCAAAATCAGTTGGTGGTTGAAAAATCTCCTGAGATGATGTGAATGTTCGATGACCTTGCATATATAGATGATATTCCTAGATATGATCATCAGGATGAGAATTATATGGTTGAGATTGAGGTTGATGTCCAAAGAAACCAACACTATCTCCATGGGAAGAAGAAGCCCATTTATCACAATACAAAAAAGGTAATCAAACTCTGCATACTAAGAAAAATTGCAAAGAGGAGAATGCAAAAAGTTTTCAAGTAAGTGAAAAATGCCTTCCTTTGTTTTTTGCCTCACTTCTGAGAGAAAATTATAAGCAAATTGTCAATAGTAGGATTGGAGAACTCTCTAACCAATCAGATGAGGAAATCATGGATGATAAAGAACCTATTTTAGATCTAGAGGTGAAACCCTTGAGTCATCTTGAATGTCAAATATCATATGAAATCACAGAGGCTAAAACAGATAATGACCTGATCCTGTTTGATTCTATACCATTATGCTCAAATTCATTTCATATTTTGAAAGGAAATTTTGATCATATTCTGAATGATGAATACAGGAAAGAGTATAATATTTTACTAGAGCCAATGCAACAACTACCTCCTTTGCTACATGATCCAATAGCAGAGGTATTGGTTGACACATGAAGACAGAGTCCTTTTTCACTTGTTATTCATGGGTTGAAAAACATTTATGATTTTGATATGATCAGACAGTCAGCTTCATCATTGTGTTCAACAAAAGTATCGCTTCAAATCCTATCAGAAAATTTGGAGCCATGTCAAGAAGCGCATGATTATGTAAATAACATAAATACAACATCAAATCATGAAGATGAGTTGGTTGAATTGGAATATCCAGTAATGAGTTGAGTCTATCTTGATACAATGGCTATTTATATGGAGAAATTGTTCATCACATAGCCACAATAAATTTCCAGTATTTATGTTGTCTTTCATGTTTACCAAGCTCCTTGTAATGAAGATCAAGATGGAAATATCTATTACATATCATTAACAGATCTATTTCTAAGTTGGGTGAAAAACGATGAAAGAGCCAAGGTACCAGATCCAATATTTGATTGGTTATATTGGATATTCCATATTGATTAAGGTCATGCATTCTAATGTTTAGGATATGATATATTTACATAAATAAGATCGTCATATCAATATCTTTTCAATTATCATATTTACAGTATGCAAATAAGCTTGTTGGGCAAGCATGTGGTCTATTTTATTTTTGTTTTACTTCAAAAACTCATTCAAAGTCAGAATGAATAAT
>CBVK0103694256.1:0-14838 GCA_900067695.1 Picea abies
TGCTCTTATCTATTGAAATGGAAAGAACTATAATAATGGCATAAAACATTAACATTATCAGATCCATTTGGTTTATGAACCTTCTTAGACTTGCAATATTTCTTATAATTCCCTCCTTTAATACACTTCCAATATTTCCTCAAATATCTTCATGGAGACTTAGATCTACATGTAGATTTACATATCCCCCCATGAAGACTTACCAATATTCTTGTCTTGGGTATGATCTCTTACAAATAAACCATATGTGCTCTAACCACCCATGATTTTTGACATCATCTCTTCAGATAACAAGGATGCAACTACATCCTCATACTTCAATGTAGATTAAGTGGTACTACCAATTTGTAGAACCAGATTATCCTAAGATTCTAGCAAATAACAAAACAAATTAATACACTTACCTTCTTCTGCAGTCATAATATTAACAAAGACATGTTGAATTACCAGTGTATTAAAGGCATCTAGATGTTCTTTCACAGAATCTCCATCTTCCATACTAAGATGACACAACTTATTTCAAAGAGAAAACTTGCTTACGAGGGACTTTGATTGATACAAATTCCCTAACTTATCCCATACTTCCTCGGTTGTAGATTCTCCTGAAAAAATAAGAAATACTAAATCTTCTAGGCATATTTGAATAGTACTCCTTTGTATTCTATCCAACTTCTCCCAAACTTCCTTCGACATACCAGTAGGTTGTGTACTAGTCGTTTGTGTACTAGTAGGTTATGTACGAGGAGACTATGTTCTAGTAGACTGCGTACCAATAGGATGTGTACCAAGATCCACAATGATCCATTGTTCTTTGTCTACAAGAAGGTCCTCCATCCTGATATTCCATAACTCAAAGTTTTTACCATTGAACTTCTCTATCTCGATTCTATAAAATCTTGCAATTTCTATTTCTACACTTGAATAACCACTGCAAAATCTCCAACTAAACCCAATATTATCACAGACCCAAGATAAACTTGATCAATAAATACTGATTCAAACCCTCCACAACATAGGCGTTTCTGTGAAGACAAAAAGGAGCTCTAATACCACATGTAAGTTTTAAACCTGTGAATTAAAGAAATGCATACAAATTCTTAAGAAAAACAAAAATTAATCAATTTCTCATAAACACAATACACAGATATTTACGCTGGAAACACTTGACTGGGAGAAAACCAACCTTCCTTGTTGTTGCACCTCTCAACTCTTCATTACATTAATTTCACCATTCACAATACAATATATAGAATATTTTAGGTATTTCATAGCTACTAAAACCCTAATACCTTAATCGTCAGTTGTAGTTGTCGAATCTGATGTGCCCACACAAACACGTGCAAAGAATATAACACATACCCAACAATCACCATATGCTTGTGTATCTTGGCTTTTGAGGACAAGTTGCAGGTACAAATGTTTGATTTGCGTGTTGAATAATGGTCTTCATTGAACGTCCAAACAATCTAGGGTATTGATCTTGTCCTGTTATCATTTTCATTTATATAGAATACATGGTATTAGAGTTGATTTCTACGTGTCATTCCATCTATTTTGGTTTACCCCATTCCATGGAGATATTTTCCTCGTAACATAATTGGCAACCATAATGGGGATTGATAAACTTTCTTGTGTTTGGAGTGTTTTTCTGCTTGACTTTCTCTCTGTTATCTTAGGTTTCCTTGTCTCCTAATTTCTTGACAGACTACTTTTACTTTGCATCTAAGTTTATTGGCCTAATCCTTGCCCTGACATTTTTTTACTATATATCTGTGGTTTTTCACTTGACTTACATGCACATACATGAGTTGTCCTTCTATAGAGTGTGTACATATGTGGATTTTGCTCAAATAGTCACGTACATCAACTCTTTAGGATTATTTACTGAGTTTCGTGTTTCTTGGGTGAGTTTGGTTTGTTTCTAAGTCTTCTTGGGTCCTTGTCCTAACTGTTAAGTTCTTACAGAGTGATAAGAAACCTTCTTATTGTTTAATTTTAAGGTGGGATTCTTTCTTATCATATTTTTGATTTGTTGTCCTTGCACATTGGTCTGCATTTTTTCTTCTTGGTATCCTATTTGGATTGTCTATTTTTTCTTGTAGTAGGGTCTGTATGTGAAGATGTCATTCAGTCCTTGAATTTTCAATTCTCTATATATAAAATATACATATAAAAAAATCTCAGTTTGCATTATGGAATTTTCTCTTTTGGTTACTTATTATTGATCTTGATACATGTGGAAAGATTGCATTTTATTGAAATTTTAGAAGTTGCATTGAAAGTTGCATTGACATTGTTCCTACTTTCTTTGATATGGAAATATGGTGAAACAACTGAGTAACTTACACATGCTTCCTTTAGGTATGTCCATAACCCAAGGTGCATCGACCTCAAACTCTACATGTGGCTATCCGTCCATAGAGAAATCTCACTCGAAAAAGAGATGTTTCATCACCGTAGATGTAGTCCAAATGGTCCTATCCGTGTAGGAGACCCCCCATTATAGATACCTATCTTTATAGAGATTCTATGAACATTGACCTCTGAAAGAAGCCATCCCTTAATATCGGTAGAGAAAATACCATAGGAAAAGGGAGTGGGCTTACACTTAGCATTCATGCAGTTTTTTTCCTAGTCCTCGTCCTACTAGGTAATAATGGATTTCTACTAAGATCTTTTCTCCACTTAAATAGTTTATACCATCCACTCTTTTCTTAAAATATTACTTGAGAAGCTAAGATTAGGAATTAGTAGTATTGATATTCATTTATTTCATATGTTGAGTCATAATATCATTAGTTTCATGACCACACCTCTTGAGTAAACAAAGCCATTAAAAGTAACGTTGATTAGCTATAATTGATTATAAACTATTTTATTTTTCAGGGTACACAAATGATCTTAGGATATAGGGCCTTGAAATAGGAATTTGTGAGTAAAATTCTCCAAGGATATTAACTATACATATGTGTCTAACCAAGGAGTGGTGAAATCCATTATGTAATTAGTAAAGTCAGGACGCTCCACTCACACCAGAGTTAAGGATGAGGTCGTGAGAAGTTGGTTCCAGATATAGCCATCTAATACCTTCTTAGAGTCATAGATATTTCTATGGTTTCATTCGTATTTGGGGGTCATGATAGTACCTTTACCTCCATGAGAGGTGGGTCTTTCAAGATTTTGGGAGTTTTTACCCTTTCCATATGGTGGATGAGACTTGTGACTCTTCTCTTGCACATTGGTTATATTATGGTGGTTGTAGTTGCTTGACATAGATATCCACATAACTTACATGTAGGGGTTATTCTGCAAGTACCCTGAGTTAGACAGGGGTCAAAAAACACACAACCTTTATGGAGGGTTACCTCTCCAGGGTGATCTGATTGACTGTGTTGTTAATCCCACAAGGGCCCTTATAACTGATTATGATACCTCCAATATTTTGAAGGGAGTCTCAGGCCCCTCTTTGGCGAGCCATGCCTAATCTAGTGAGGGAGACCCCTTTTCAGCTACTATATCTTATTTGTGTGCATTTTTCCTTATTGCTTTATTTTGGTGTGCTCTATGATTATTAGTTGGCACTAGGATTTGGTCTCATATATTGAGTCTTGAGTCATCATGGATCAGGAACATACTCCTTGCAGGTCTGATTTTTTGTTGAAGTTACCACCACATTTTGAGTATTTACAAATGTTTCCTTCTAAATGGCATAAAGTTAATTGACATGGTACACATATCTCCACCTCTTAAATTTGTGATTATCTAGTTATGGTTATTGAGTAAAGTCTGATTGGAACTGGGAGTCCCTCGAATCATTTAACATCTATGGTTAGTGGGATTCCCTCAACTCCTTCAACCACTACAGTTGTTATGCCATAGGTTCTCATCTTTACTCCTACCCATCCTATAGCAACGAGCCCTTTTGGGTCTGTTTTTGGTACGTTGGGATATAATTCTCATCCGATACCTTCGGTCTCTAACCATTTTTATTTTGGAATTCCCAACATGACGTTACAAATTTCATCCTCCATTCCAATGACTAATGGAAATCCTAGTTTTAGACCTGGGGGCATGGATCCTCCACATACTACTCTCTCATTTGGTGGAGGCCATATTCCAAAAATGAATCCTATGGTAGCAGGCTAGCCTCCTTTTCCTTTCAAGTCTAATCCTAGTCTCATATCTCATTGATGGAATACTCAACTAGGTGAACAAGACACTTCCTATATTTTTATGAGTTACCTCAAATATGTTCCCCATTCATGGAGTCATAGTCAACTACTTTTAACCTGGTTTTTCTATCTATTTTCTAGCATTTAATTTATTAAAATATATGTCCATCAAAAGAAGACAAGTCAAAATTTTCTCCAACAATCATAAAAATAATAATTACATACTTCCACAAATCAAAATTCAAATTTCCATAAATGGAAATTTATTTTTAAAACAACAAATTTGAAATAATATTTTTTGAATATTTGAAGATATCATAAGAATGTCTCTAATACATAAATTATCTTTCATTCATTATTTTCATCCATTTATTTCTAATCATTGAAAATAATAAAAAAAATCTACTTTATAGCCACAAATAGCATTCATATTATTTTTATTATATATGTGAAATAAAAAAAAATAATTTGTTTAAAAGGATTAAAGTAGTTATTCATGTTCAACAACTAAAATCTTCCTTTATTTCACCTTTTATTATAGGTATTCTTTAACCAAGAAATATTACCCTTATTAGTGTTTCAAGTCATAATCAATGATTACTTCTGTTAGTTTATTTCTTTGCTAAACACAAATGAAATAAATATATTGAAGTATGAATATTTAAGATTCCTATGCAAGATAAGTATTTTATGGTTATTTCTACTTCCACAACAATATATCTAGCAATATATTATTAAGATCATATTCAGAGAAAAATACTATTATCATCCATCTCCTACCAACCATAGTCCAGAGCATCCCAAACCTGCTAACTCTTGTCACCCCTGAGCCAAATAATTTATTCCAGAGGAGAAGGAAAATTTCAAGAACCTTCTCTAAGTAATTTACAGAACTTTGTTCTATCTCATAACCACCAAGCTCTAAGTTTGCACAAGCATTCAAAAACGTGTTGTTTGTTAGAAAAACATGATCACAGAGAAATAAAATAAGAAAAAATGTATAAATAAAACACAAAAGATACACAATACAATAGAGAGATAGATATATGTGGTTCACCGAGTGTGGACTACTCCCACCAGAAAAATTGCCAAGTCCTTCCTTTTCATTATCCAACAAATGAAGGGATACAACCTACAACAAAACCAATGCAATTTTCTCTTCTTTCTCTCAAGTATCCTCTCTCAGAATTCAATATTCACAATGATGCATAACCACAATACATTTACCTCAAAAAATAGGGCTTCCTTCTAAGGAAAAATCCCTAACATAACTTCTATCATCAGATATGTGACCTTATAATGAATAGTCTAGATTTACTTTGAAATTACATTGTACATTCACAAGAAATTTTTTCCTTCGGGGGTCCGCTTTCCCCTGGACACTGCAAAAGGGGTAATCTTCCCTGCAACCCCCCCACGTGGAGGGGTGTATAGTCTTCATGGGCTATAACATGGATGAAAACAAATACCTATGAAACAGGAAGATAATCAGGCTCCACAACCAACATTGTTTAGACCATATTTGTTTCTTCTCTCTTGTTTTACCAAGCAAAGAAGAATAATAGGTTGCCTAGGTATTTTATTTCTTTTTCGAGTGAGCCTTCTCCCTAAGTCTTGGGATTCTTTGCCTAACTTCTTTCCATCTTGTTTCCTAACTTCCCGCACTCTTGGGGGTAGGTTAACACTTTTCCTCATGGACAAAATTTACTTTTAACCTAGTGGTTTCTATCATTTTTTCACTTTTACCAGAGAATAAAGAATTTCTCTTATCATAGTTGGGTTATCTCATCAATTTATTTGAGTAATTTTTAAATAAAATAAAATAAAAATATATTTACATAACTATTTTTCACCATCAATTATCTATGATTATCAAAATTTTAATTAGAGTTTTTCCCAATGTCATAATTTAATATTCACAATTACCTAAAATTACTCAAATATTTAAATTCAAGGGCTTTTACATCTTCCCTCCATTGAATTGAACATCATCCTTGATGTTCCAACTAACTATCCCAACCTTACAAAATAAATGGGTAGGATTTCCTCATAGCCTTTTCCATTTCCCAATTACCTTCCTAAGGACTAAAGTGCCTCAACTACACTTTAACCTAGGTGATGGTTGTGTTCCACAGTAGAGTTTATTTCTGATCGAGTATACGTAGTGGTTCCACCTGAAACTCTCCCTCTAGTTCCACATGGATCACATTCCAATTTACAACATGAGATATATAAAGCACATATTTGTTCAATAATGAAACATGAAAGACATTATGTATTTTCATGTTAACTGGTAGTGAAAGATGGTAGGATATTGGTCCTACTATGGCTAACACTTCAAAAGGTACACAATATCGTGGTGATAACTTAGATATCTTTCAAAGTCTGAGTGAATTGTTTCTAGGTTTTATTTTCATGTAAACATGGTCTCCAATATTAAGATCCTTGTGTGTCCTTTTTGAATCTGCATAAAGTTTATGCAATATTTATAGCTTTATAAGTATATTTTAATGGTATAAAGTGTGCTCCTTTTGTAAGTTTAGCAATTGCAACCATCATCGAATCATCTTTCCATGATTTAAATTTAGTTTTCAAATTTCTTTTTTAACAATATTAAATAATATAATATAATTACATATAATCTATTTTTAAGGTCACAGCCAAGCGAACACACCAAATTGGTGTATGAGACCCCCTTGTTTGTGGGACAAGGGACCCCCCTCCGCCCAATGATTTGAATGGTAAAGTCTATGAAGGTATACATACCCTACCCCCCTTTGGATTTGAACTTGTGACCTCTTGCAAGGAAACACATGTTCTTAACCATTAGGCCCACTCAGGTTGTATAATTCATTCATTTAATTATGATTTAAATTCCTTTTTTAGCAACATTAAATAGTAAAAACTCATTAATTCATCTTCCCATGATTTGATTTAATTCGAAAGAAACTCTAAAACATAACATATGGATTTATATATATGATTCTCAAATTAAAAAAATCCTCCTTTTAAATTTTGTAACCGTAAATACATATTAGGAGGATGTCTATATTGTTGGGGCTATATAAAGATTCCCTATAGATCACCAATCTCTTTTCTTAGGGTTTTTAGGAAAGGGAGTGAATCCAAATTTAATTTGAAAGTAATTTCAATTCTTTTTAGGATGCAATGGTTGTGGTCCCTTTGGACGACAGGGCTTTCTATGAGATTTTATGACATGAGTTCAATGTAACAAAATTGTGTTATTTTGTAAAGGGGTGTCAGGAAGGTTCACCCATTGTAACAAAATTTCATTATTTTGAACAATATGAAATAATAAAAACCTATTAATTCATCTTTCCATGATTTAAATTTAGTTTTCAAATTTATTTTTTAACAATATTAAATAATAAAAACCCATTAATTCATTTAATTATGATTTAAATTGCTTTTTTAATAACATTCAATAGTAAAAACCCATTAATTCATGTTACCATGATTTGATTTATTTCTAAATAAACTCTAAACCATAACATATGGATTTATATACATGATTCTCACATTAAACAAATCCTCCTTTTAAATTTTGTAACCGTAAATACATATTAGGGGATCGTGCCTCTTATGATAATAAAGTAGACTAAACTTTTGGATATATATTCTCTTATACCATAACATATGAATTTATATGCATGATTCTCACATTAAACAAATCTTCCTTTTAAATTTTGTAACCCCAATACATATTAGGGTATCTTGCCTCCTACGATAATAACGTAGAATACAGTTTTGGACATATTTTCTTATAAGAGGAAAGAATTATCTTGGTTAAGTTATCTATTTTCTTAATTTATAATATATATTTTTAAAAAAATATGCATATTTTTATCAATCTTATTCATTTTTTTCCTTGGTCTAAATTCTTAGACAAATATTATTAAATAATTATCCTTGTTGAATTGGTTTTTCATTTATTATCCTTCTATAAAAACTATCAACAAATAATAAACTCTTAAACAAATATCAACAGATAATTGTGCTTGTTGAATTGGTCTTTTCATTTATTTTCCTTCTATAAAAACTATTTTGAGATTAAATAATTATCATGATTTACCACTAATTTTCTTCATTTATCAATCTCACCCATTTTCCTACTTGTGATAAACTCTTAGAGAAATATCAACAAATAATTATGGTTGTTGAATTTTTCTTTTCATTCATTTTCTTTCTATGAAAACAATTTTGGGATTAAATAATTATCATGGTTAAATGCTTTTTCATTGTACTATAACAAATTTATTTTCTAGGATTATCATCTACTTTTAATAAAATTGAAAATATTTTAAAATAAATAATATATAATTTAATGGAATAAAGTAATCATTATAAATTCGAATAATAAGTGAACATATTAGTAATATGAATAGCATTTTATTTTTTATTTGTAAACTCAAATGGATATTTCATTATAACATATAGTCACAACAAATCTTATACTATGCTACAAACTTTTATTATGCAAGGCTTTACTCTTAATTGCAAATATAAGATTGCTAGTTTAACATAAAAACTAGATTAATAAGTTAAACTAAAATCAAAGACACATAAATAGCATGTCATCCACATAATGAACACAAGATATTCCTTGTGAAAATGAGATATAGGAAAAATCTAACTAGAATGTCACACTATGGCCAATATGCATGCTACAAATGATTCTTCTTCCTATTTTTTACTTTAGTATCCCACTCAGAATGCTATAGGTTCTTAATGAAATACCATAAAAGTGGAACCCCTTCATTTTGTAGTGTCCGAGTGTTTAACATAGTTTGATAGCCATCTAAGTGTAGGGTTAGGGTTTTGGACACTCTAGAATATTATTGTATGTCCACATGTTTCTAGCTCCACATGCATTAATAATGTGAGGTAATGTGACATCAATTCAATACCATAATCATCAATAGGATAGGTCAACTTGTGTGAGGAATTACTTTTTGCATAGAAAAATAAACTCAAGTGATCTTCACATTGTTGGAAAACTCTTGGAGTATAGTAGTGAATCAAGAGGTTTGGAGATATATGGACAAACAATTGAACTAAAAAATGTATATTTAATAACCTCTAATGGGATAAAAATTGTTATGGACTAAAAATATTCAAAGAAGGGATTTCCCCTAAATGAGCCCTACAAGCCAATAACTCCAATTTTTCCACCTACAAAGTACAAAAATAGATGAAAAATTAGATAAATACACAGTCTTCATCATACCTCCCCCCTTGGGGAAGCTTTTAGACCCTAAACTATTTTACTAAAAGAGTTGAGGAAGCTTTTCCTCTACCTTCGAGTTGGAGTATCATTTCGCCTTGGCTAGAAGTTGTTCATTCAAACATATCTACCAGATTTCATACTACCCTAAATTATTTTGATAGATTTTCTTAAGCTTTTAGAGATAAGATGTCTATGATAAATAATATTTACTATTATTTTTCTAGCTCGACATTGAAGAATAATAGAGTTTAATATTTTTAACATTTATTACTTTGTAAATGTTCATATATGACAGTAGATTAAGTTTATAAGAATTATAACTCACCATTGTGTTCATTAATAATTGGAATCTTAATTTTTTAAATATTCTCTTGAAATATAAGACAAATATTCAATATCATTGTTTATTGTCATGGTTTTCATCTCAAATTATCTATCAAATATTTATTAACAATAATTAGGATACTTTTGTGTTTATTCCACATAAATTTCATTTACTTTTAAAAAATATATTGTTGATCTCACGACTCTTGATCAATTTTACCAAACTCTAGCATGCTATTAAGATAGTTTAAGATAACGTAGTTGAAGTTATTTAAATCTATACCTCACAATTTTGATTGACATTGTTTCAAACGTTATGAAAAAACTACAATTGAAAGAGGCGTGAACAATCAATTAGCTAATATCCATATGGGTATGGAGATTCTTATTCATCCTTGGTTGATTGATTTTACTATTATTATGGGTGATGTGGTTGCAATTTTGTATATGTATATGTTGTGACATTATTTTAAAGGTAATTAAGTAATGATAAATCAAATAGTAATGCAAATATATAAATGGATAGATTACTTTAATTTTATAAAGAAATAATCTTTTCTTCTATCGAGAGCATGCCTATGACTAGAATACATATTATAGAACAATAGGTTAAACACTATGGACAATGAGAGGTGTCATAAAATTGCTTCAAACTATAGCCGAACCATCTTCATCTCAATAAATAGATGGGATAAGGATTTAAGATAAACCATTAGGGAATAAAGGAATAGATCATATTGTAGAATAAAGATAATATTAAAAATAATATTACATGAAAATTTAAGGAGAAAATGTGGTGCAATAAAGAGTTATAGCAAAAACTAAAATTACGATATTATAATGAGCTAACCAACCAAAATATAGAGCATAAAAAATATATCTTCTTTTGACTAGTGTAAAGAAAAAAAATAAAGATTGCTAAAATAAGAAAAATTTCTCATGAGATGTAGAGTGAAACTAGACATTGGTCAAATTGCAAAAGGATGTGGAATGAAAGAGTTTCACCTTTGTGAGAGTAAGAGATTTGAATATGAATAACACTTTCTCTTAGAATGTCCAAAATATACCTAGATTATATCGCAACTTCATAAGATTCTTCACATCACCAATATTCCTAACCTTTTAACTCATCTTGGAATACTTCTCTTAATGTTTTTCAATAACAAGAAAATATTTCTAAAGAATTCCAAGTAATCCCTTATCTTCTTAATGTTTGATAGACCACTCTGATCCAAGAAGACTTAATGGTTCCTTGCGTGAACAAAGCTGGGTGTACCAAGAAAGGCACCTACACCAAGCTAGCAATCACCCCGACCTTCATGGATTTCGCCTCTATCAATTCGCTAGGAACTATGAAGGCTTGTTCCCTGGAACGCTCTCCCGTTCCATATTTTCCTTGTGCTCGACTGTTCATCGGCGTTATCTTTGCCTTGTGCTCGAATATTCCTTGTCTCTCCTATTTCATTTTCACCTTGTGCTCGAATGTTTGACCACCCATGGTAAATCCTCCATTTTTTATCCAACCCAATCCTCACCTAAATGCCCACAAAATGCCTAGAGATAGGGAAAATCCAGAAGGGGTCCACTTTACAACAACACCCTTAATAGACACAACAAACTTCCTCCTTCTCAACTTTCACTCACTATTACCATTTGTATCGACTAGAGCCATAATCCACCTCAAAAACCCAACTTCCTACTTCCACTCCCACCATTGACCTTGGATGCGTCCCAATCAGTGATGAAATTCTCTCTCTTGAGAATTTCACCCCACCACCTATACCTCACCCATAAATTTTCCCCCTTAGAACCCACAGTCTAGATCATTTTAACGGCACTAGAAAATGCTTAGTGGAGGAAGAAATTCCTCTCAGTTGTCAAGTGGATATTCCAATGACATCAATGGATGCAAACTTGGAGATGGATGTAGATATGATGGAGGAGACACCTCCGCCCACCCCAATTCAACTCTCGGATGAGTGTCCTCAGCTCATTTTTGAGCTGCAACAAAAACTTGATGACCACGCACACATCCAACAAATCTTGGGAAAGTGAATGGACCTCATGTTCGACGCCATGACATAAGTTCCTGCAAGAAAGAAATGTCCAACATGCAGTCATCAATTTTTCTTAGCCTACAACGCCCATGATCGGTTGATCCCTAGCTCGCACTTGTACTAGCTCCTCGAGGTCTACGTTTTTATTTTTGTTAAGTCAATTACACAGAGAATTGAGATAATCTATCAAACATTATATGATAGTCATGCATGGCCATTGGTTAGTCGGTGACTGTCACGATTTTTGTCAGTTAGAGATTCTTATTGTCATCTTCAAACAGTTATAGTTGCACCTGAATTTTGATAGCCACCTGTCCTAGTTTCCCAGTTGTGGCAGGATAGATGACAGACTCCATATTATTTAATGCCACGTATATTTGTGAATATCAATATCTAGTTACTTTTGTTTACGAAATTTTTTTTTATTGATGATAATTACATTTATATGAATGTTATTTTATAGGATTATTAAACTTTAGACAATTTAGTTTTATTAGTACAATTAAATTAAATAATTTTGAAAAAAAAAATTGAAATCATTTTTTTTTGAATATTTAAAAAATTATAACAATATTATCTTATTATAAATATTTTGAAAATTAAATATAATATCTTTATGACTTTTCTGAAATAACACAGTATGTTATACACCATTGTAAAGATAATATAAAATTCCTCTAATCTTCTATGTAATTATTTTTTCCTATAAAACTTTTGACAATTTATTCAATGAAAATAAAATATATCTACACTTTCAAAGGAAACATTGAAATGAAAAAATGTTACATAGTGTAGATGTTGCTAGATAATTCATAAACACACATAAATAGATACTCAATACACATTTATAACAAAATCAAATACTATAGAAAAAAATGTCAAGTACTAATAAGAAAAAGGTTCTTAATTTTTATGGATGAAATATATTTTTTTGCAAATCAGAATTGGGATTTTTTCTTTTTTTTTTTAAGTAAAAAGGGTGGTGCCTATTATATTACCAGAACCAAAATACAAAACTGTGAATGATGCCAACTGTCCCGCCTGAACAGGAAACTGGGACAGCTAGGCATCCATGTCCATTTGTCACAGAGTGGGCATAGTTAGCAAAATTAACAGAGTTGACGGTGCGACATCCTGCCCGAAGGAAACCAGGACTTACAGTCGTAAGCGTGAGACTGGTTCTTCTAACTAGTGCTAAGACAAACTAGTAACTAGCTATCATAAAGCATAAAATATAACAACAACACCAAAACTAGAGTTGAGTTTTAAACATTGAGTAACCTCTAAACCGGGCTGCTTGTCCTAGTCCTCGAAGTGCCTCCATATTGCTGGGAACGAGTAGGCTAGCGCACAGGTCGAACATTGTTTCTTTGACGATTCTCTGGAATGTGTCGCAAAGAACATGTCAAGCCGCTGATCCATTCACGCTAGGCGGAAGATTTGATCATCCAACTTGTTCCTAATCTCAAAGACGAGATTGAGGTATCCCCAGTCAATTGAAGGTGGCTACTCCGGGCGGTGGCTATCCATGAGCTACTCACTGGTGGCCGCCTCTGCTTCCTATGTCCTATACCGATGTCATGCTCACCATAGTTCCTTTTCTTCCTTGGTGGGCTCGGGAGGAGCCTCCTCTTCCACGTAACAGGGGGAGTAAGGCTTCTCTATGGTGGCTGTGGAAGGGTCAAGCACATTGCTTGCAGGCTTTCGTATGCTGTACGAGCCAAAGCTCATGCTTGGGTTCCAATTCTCCGGTACCATGAACAGGGTGTGCTCAGGAGGGCTTGGCAGGCCTCCTTCTGGGATGACCTCCTCCACGTATTCCATTGGAGGTGTACATGGTCTATTCTTTCTTCTCCTAGCTGCTATCGCCATGGCTTTCTCGAATTTCCCCTTTCTCTTGCGCCACGACTCCGCCGCATACCAGGCCTCTACCTCGGGGCATGGAAGGATCCCAGTGAAATATCTGAATGCTGCCATTGCCTGTCAAATTACTCCTGAGGAATGGTGAGGTTGCCGAGTGCGGCCACTATGCCAGTTAAGCGGGAGAGAGGCTACCGCAGCTCTGGTTCACCTGTGAGACGGAGACCTCCCGGAGCGATTTGTCGCTTGGTCTTGCTACTCCGACAATGCGCACTGATGCCAAAATGATTTCCATAGCTGAAACATTAACCATCGCCATTAAATTCTGTTGGATAGTGCTCTAGTGAGGGGTACCCTTCCCTTGCACGAGGGGCCTCATCATATGAATGCTCCTGCGCAGATTCATGCGGGGTTATTGTCCGAGGTGATGTGAGTCGGTGGATGCATTAAAGCTGTGTCCCATCTCTCTCCCGCGTGGCACTATTGCGCCCCGTGTCACCCCATCCGGGGGGAATTGGGATTTTTTCTTAATTTTTATGGATGAAATATATTTTTTTGCAAATTAGAATTAGATTTTTTAGAATTCACATGAAAATCGAACCACTCATCATAATGAAAAGTGTAGAATTATTCGATGTCCCATATTACTTCCCCTTAGCAATGAAGTAAACATTTTATTTCTATAAATGTTATAGATAAATATATGGGTGGTGTATGTTAATGATATTGTCTCATGATGTTGAATATATAAATTTTATTTATAGAATTTGTATATAACTATGTGAAATTTGAGATTTTTTAAGAGTGACATGTAATTTTTTATGTAAAATATAATGGCTATGTTTCTGTTAGTAAAATGGTTGAGTACCTAAGTAATAGAATTTACTTAAAAAAATCATATAATTTTATAGAACACATTGTTCTTGTTAAAAAAATTATAGTATTAAAAAATTTGAAAATTTTATAGTGTTAAAAAATTTCAATAGTCATTATATCCTTGAAAATGTAAAGCCCGCTACAAGGAAAACACCTTTCAGTGGAGGTTTTTACAAAGAGTTTTACTTTTATAATATGTGGAAAAAAAAAAACTCTGCTACAACCTCTATTATTTGAACTAGAAGTTTTAACAGAGGCTTAGTCTTTAACAAATGTCCCATATAACTATTTTTTTTTGAAC
>CBVK0103694268.1:0-21098 GCA_900067695.1 Picea abies
ATGGAGGCATATTCCTCCATCATGGCCTCCTACCACACTCCATGTTGTGCAGCCTGCTCATAAGTGGAAGGCTCTGCATCAATAAGCTTGGTCATGAGTGCCATGTACCCAAGTCTCTTTGGTGGTTTACTTCATCTAAAAGTTCTCTCTAGAAACCATGCCAATCTAGAATCACCGACTGTGTACGTATACCACTTAGGTCATGACCTAGTGTCTTGTTCCTGTGGAACTGCATCACGTTGCTCCTCATCATCATCATCTGGCTCTTGATGATCCTGTCCAACAGTCTCCCTCTCAACACCAATACCTGTACCAGTACCCTGTGTCTGACTCTATGATCCTGTGCTCTGACTCTGTGCCTCCTCGATCTTGACTCCTGAGTCTTGTCCCTGTTGGTCCTACGCTGGTAAGTCTCTAGACCTCCTCAATGCACGCTCCTCCTCGAATTGTACATCCCTACACACTATGATCTTCTTGCATGCTGGCACAAAGATCATGTAGGCTTTGGAAGCCTCGCTATATCCAGCTAGTAACCCCTTATCCATTGTGGGTTCCAGCTTTGTCCTCTTCTCTAAAGGGACGTGACAGTAACATACGTGGAAGATGCGAAGATGACTCACAACCAGTTTCGTACCTGTAAATACCTCCTCATGTGTCAACTTCCCCAAAACTGTGTGGGGATTTTTGTTCTGTATGTATACAGCAATGTGACTAGCCTCTGCCCATAAAAACAGTGGTAAACCCTGATCATGTATCATCGCTCGTGTTGCTCCGACTATGGTCTTGTTCTTTCTCTCGACCACTCCATTCTGCTGAGGATTGTAAGGAACTGTGAGTTCTTTCTTGATCCCCGCTGTTGCGCAATAATCCACAAACTCCTTGAAGGTGTACTCACCCCCATTGTCAGATCTCAAAACCCGAATCTTCCTGCCAGTCCGGTTCTCTACTAGAGCTCTGAACCCCTGGAACCTATCGAAGACCTCATCCTTGCTCTTTAGGAAGTAAATCCAGGTCTTCCTGGAGTAGTCATCAATAAACAGAACAAAATATTTGAAGCCACTCAGTGACTCCATGCTCATCGGACCACATACATCTGAATGAATCAAATCCAAAACTCCTTTGGATCTGTGCTCGCTCAATGGAAATGGTCTCCGGGCATACTTGCCCATTGCACAACCCTTACAAGGGTCATGCCTCTCTACTGTGAACTTAGGCAACCCTATGACTACTTGTCTCAAGTGCCCCAAGGCACCAAAGTGTATGTGCACCATCCTCCTCTGCCACAACTCACCCATGTTTGTGGTTGTAGTGACCAATGCTCTCCTTAGTTGAAACTGTAATTTGTACACCTTCTCTTCTTGAACCCCAATCATTCTATCCATCTTCTCGCTTGACCCTGTTGGCCTAACGAACACCCTTCCCTTACGGAAGGTGATCTCATACCCTTTATCCTCCAGAGTAGAGACTGAGATGAGGTTCTTTGTAAACCTCGGAACTTATAGTACGTCAACAAACTGGAGTGGTTTACCCTACTCCCTCTAAGGCGAAATTGTGCCAACTCCTTGCGCCTTGTAACGCCTGTCATCTCTAAGCTCTATAACCAAATTCATACCTCCCTCCTGTAGCCTAGTGAAAAACTCCTTACGCCCTGTCACATGACAAGATGCTCCGCTATCCACAAACCAAATGTCTAAGACTGTTGTGCTAGACATACAAGCTATGAAGCAAAAATCCTCCTCGAAGCTTTTGGAAAACTCATCCACTTCTACAGAAGCTGCCATCTGTGGTTTGTTCTTCTTTTTCTTTTCCAAACACTGTGAGGCAAAGTGTCGCATCTTGTGACACTGGAAGCATTTGACTTTTGAAAAGTCAATGTTCTTCTTTCCACCTTTCTTCTTCTCCTTGCCCTTGCCTTTGCTCGCAAGAGCCAACCCTTCTTCATCCACAATGTGTGGTGAAGATGACGATACCGACTGACCAAGTCTGATCTCCTCCTGCACAAAATCATCCCATAAGCATTGCCAATCAGGGAGTTTCTCCCGAGCTACAACTCCACGCACAAACACATCCCATGACTTGAAGAAGCCATTTAGTGCCACACATACCAACTCGGAATCTTCAGTCTTCTCACCTACTGCTGCTAACTCATCCCTAATTTATGTAAGCCGAGTAAGATAGTGAACCACACCTTCCCCCTTAGCCATCTTGGTACTTCTCAATCTCTGCACCATCACCTTGTTTTCATTTTTACTCTGGTAAAGGTCATTCAAGGCATCCCATATCTCCTTAGCAAACTTTTTCCCTGTGAGGTGAGGGATTATGCGATCCTTTACCCCATCAAGGAGTATTCTCTTAGCCTTAGCCTCACCCTTCTTACAGGCTACCAATAATGCTACATCTATAGGAGCTGCAGCCTTATCATCAACATGGTCAAGGACATCATTGACATCCAAGATCATAGTAACCTTTTCCTTCCAGGTGGGGCAAAGTTTTGAGCACCCTGAATCATATCTTCCATTCTCAAGGTCATGGCCATTTCTGAAAGTGTTGCTTGTGTTCAAACCCTCACGCTGCCTTACTCAAGCTCTGAAACCCTAGTGCTGTAAAAACCATACGGTTGTCTTGTTTTGTGCCTAGGATCCTCCCGATCCACTTAGATCTCCAAAGATCCACCTGTAATATTGCTTCTTCAACAGTCCTACTCTGATACCATGTGAATTTTCTTTAAACCCAGCAATTTAATCAATTAAATTACACTTATAATTAATTTCGCTAGGTTATTTTTGTGATGTCCCGTTCCCAAGAGTAGGCCAGCAGGGAGTGACTCAGTAGTCTATGTATTCCCGTAGACTATAGTAAGGCACAAACAGGGAACAAAGGGAGAAATAAGGGTGATTTGGTGGCCAAACGATGAATTAAGCCAAAAAGCATAAGAAAAGTCACTTAAGCCTAAGTCAACGAAGAATTAGAACAAAAAGGTGTTAAAGGGGGACTTAATTAATTAATTACTCACCTTAGGAGGAAAAGCGCCTAGCTTAAGTGAAGTCAATGGTGAATTAGATCGGGAAAAGTATAAAGGGAGGAATTCGACCTAATTCCTCATTATGTTATGATTTGATGTTGAGATATTTGCAAAGGAGGAGGAAATAGACCCCCTTGTTGTTTTGTAGATTTCTGGAGGAAACCACCACCATTGATCGGTTTCGGTGTTGAGAGACATACCCTAGCCTATCGAAGATACCATCAAGGTATTTCACCGTGCATTACAGTGTTCAGTTCAGTGCATGCGCAGCTCAGCCAGTGATGACGCAAGTGTTGAGAGAGGGTTTGTGCGGCCGCTTATGACAATTCAGATTTGGCCGATTCCTTCCAACCCATTAGAGAGCTAGCCAGGGCGCATCTATTGAGCCACATGTCATCAGTTTCCAACGGTGGAATCTTCCGGAAAGAAGAAAATGGTCATTTAGGGCACAGCTCCATAGCAAGCACATTTGGGGTTCCAGGGGACATTTCGGGACTGATCTGAGGAATCCCTTCCAACCCATTAAAGAGGAGACCAGGACGATCGTTTTGAACTATACATCGTCAGATTCTACCAATGGAATCACTAGGACGCACTCATTGAGCCCAGGGGGTGCACAAACCCCCAGGGGGTGAGATCCGGAGCTTCAGAGGTCGAATCTTCAGTCCGACAGTCATCAAGATTAGTCTAGAGGCCCGGGCGCATCTTTTGAGACAGTTTCCAGCTCATTCCGACAGGTATCGCCATCAGGGCGAGTTTTCCGGATTCTACAGTAGTTACCGCACGCTACCAGACTGCTTTTTGCCGATTCATCCGTGCATGCGCAGACAAGCACCCATTCTTCTTGTCACAGGTATTTCTTATCTATTATTTTGTATTCTAGTGATGATCCATGAGATCTAACTGACGATTATCATATCTGCTTCCAATTATTATTGTATTTCCTGTTTTTTCAGCATTATATATATATATATATATATCAGTGAGTTGTGTTGTCCTTCTTTCGCATGCATTGACTTATACTACTAAAACATATAATAAACTGGAACACACATGCAAAAGTCACCAACATCATCACACAGTAACTCAAACGCATTCAGAAACCCCCAAAGTATCAGATTCAGTAGCCAAAACCATAGTTCAGCAATAGATATCCAGATCAGCTAGATCAGGGATATTTCAGTGGTATTAGAGCCTTCTTCCTGCCAGCCTGTGAAGAAGTGCTTCTCATGACCCCATGATTCCGGGAACAGGTGAAGAATACCCCGAGGGTTGAAGACATATTGGGGAAGAGTACATTTAGTACTGCAGAGGTCATTGTAGAGATAGGAGAGATAGAAACCAAAGGGATTACACCCCCTTCCACACTTAGTCAGATACAAAGCCAGAGATAGAGAACAAAGAGCATATCAGTTCAGACACAGAGGCCGAGATAGAGAGGACTATGAGTGACAGGCGTGAGACACCCAAGGGTAGGGGGAAAGGCCCCAAGACACATTTTGACAGTACGCAGGCCATGTTGAGTGACCTATGTAGGGAACAGAGAGACCTGTTCACAGCCATACAGCAGATGAAGCTTAGTGCACAGATGCTCCAGCATGAGCACTATAGGTGCCAATGCCGCAGGAGGGCCGAGTGGTTCAAGAGGACACCAGGGAGGTGGGGCCAGTGGCTCCAGTGGATCTCAGGGAGGGGCTAGTACAAACCCTTCACCAACCCGAGCTTACACATAGTCTAGGAGGATTCCCCGACCTTTATATCCACAGTTCCAGACAAGGCAGACATTAGGACAACCTTTGGGACAACCAAGGCAAGCAGGAGGACAGTCGGGTCAGGGTAAGGTGGTGCCACAGGATCCATTCGGGGAGTACAGGACAGACTACTTGGCACTAGGACCGGAGTTCCATGTTGACATGAGTTTGATGGACTATTGTTCGATCAGATATCGAAACAGACCTCAGGAGGCACAGAGAGGCAACGAGCAAACTCACAACATGGATTTCATTAAGAAAGTGGGAAAGTTGAACATTCCTACTTTCGACGGATCATCATGTTGCTCAGCTCAGGCATGGGTTCAGAAGCTTGACACATACTTCAATCTTAACCCGATGACAAAGTCGGAAGCTATTAGCTTCACCACATTGCACTTGGAGGGGGAGGCCCACGAGTGGTGGTACCATGGACTGGTGACGTTGGGTCACAACCGCATTACTTCATATTTGGAGTTCATTGAGAGGTTGATGGAGAGATTTGATAGGAGAGATCCAGAGCTCCACTTCAGAGACCTTACAAAGTTGAGGCAGACCGGATCAGTTGAGGCCTTCATCTCAGAGTTCCAGCGAAAGGTAGTGGCTGTATCCGATATATCAGAGCACAAATTGGTGATGCTTTTCACCGAGGCTTTGACAGAGCCATTGAGGGGTTGGGTTAAGGCTTTCAAGCCTCACACCTTACAGAAGGCCATTGTGCACACGAGAGACATGGGGGAGTTAGTGATGAAACCTAAAGCCTTTACCAAACCCTTTGTACCACAGAGAGACAAGGATCAAAAGAATCCTCAAAGAGAATGGAAGGGTAAGCCCAAGCTGGATGATGACACGAGACGGAAGTTGATGAGGAAGAACCTTTGCTTTTCTTGCAAAGACCCTTGGGTCCCAGGGCATAGATGCATGGGAAAGGGACAAATCCACTACATTGAAGTGGAATCAGGCAATGAGGAGGAGGACGAGGATATTGGGGCACAGGCAAACAGTGATTCAGAGGATGAGCCCACACATGAGCTAGAGCAGCAGCCAAAGAAACCTCAGATGCCGGCAAGGGCACAGCCCAAGGAGGAGACAAAACCTCATAGAGAGGTGAAAGGGGGAACCATAGCCACCCTTTCAGGAGTACCTAGGTACAACACTCTCAGGCTCAAGGGCCTTGTACAGGGGCAGCGCATGACCGCTTTAGTTGATGGTGGGGCCACCCACAATTTCCTAGATGCGTCCTTAGTAGCCAAGAGGGGGTTACCCACTGAGGAGTTTGAGGGATTCCACATTGCAGTGGTAGATGGATACACGATGACATGTTTCGACATGATCCCAGACCTAAAGGTCAAACTGGGCAACTACAGCTTGACAGACACTTTCTATGTAGTTGACCTGTTAGATACAGATGCAGTATTGGTGGTACAGTGGTTATACTCATTAGGGGAGATTGGATTCAACTATCAGACGTTGACCATGAGCTTCAGAGACGCCAGTGGATCGAGAGTGGTCATGAGAGGCATGTCTACAGGAGCACCATGAGCAGTATCGACAAAATGGATGGAGAGGATCTTTCGTCACGGTGATGTAGCCTATGCAGCAGAGTGTTCGATCACCACACAGAAGGATTCAGAGGGCAGAGAGCAGTACCATCCACAGATGAGAGAGCTTCTGAGCCAGTATAAGCCAGTGTTTGTGCCGATACCACTAGGGAGACCACCAGATAGAGGATTTGAGCACACGATCGAGTTGGAGGCAGGGGCTACCCCAGTGATCACCGCGCCTTATAGGCATCCCAAGAGGTTCAAGGACGAGATTGAGAAAGCCATCAAAGAATTGCTCGCGATGGGGCACATCAAGCCCAACACGAGTCCTTTTGCCTCTTCAGTCCTTCTGGTACTAAAGAAGAATGGCACATTGCAGATGTGCATTGATTATAGAGCTCAACAAGAAAACGATCGAGAATAGGTACCCCATTCCACGCATAGATGAGTTGATGGACGAGTTGCATAGGGCAGTTTTCTTCACCAAGATCGATCTGCGATCCGGGTATCATCAGATCAGCATCAGGGAGCAGGATGTAGAGAAGACCGCATTCAGATGCCACTTCGGACATTTTGAGTTCTTGGTCATGCCATTTGGGTTAACCAATGCACCGGCCACTTTCCAGTCTTACATGAACCACATCTTCAGATGGCACTTGAGGTAATACCTTTTGGTGTTCTTCAGTAATAAATTGATATACAACAGGACGTGGGATGAGCATTTGGCACATTTGGAGGAGATCTTGAGCATTGTGCAGGCACAGTCATTATATGCCAAGGAATCCAAATGTGAGTTTGGCATGAGAGAACTACTGTACTTGGGGCATATCATCAGTGAGCAGGGAGTACAATTTCATCAAGAGAAGATCAGGGCCATTCTGGATTGGCTAACACCCAAGAACCTCACAAAGTTGAAGGGATTCTTTGGGTTATGCAGTTACTACATGCGATTCATCAAGGGCTTTTCATAGTTGGGAGCACCACTCACAAACTTCACCAAGAAGGGTGCTTTTCATTGGATAGAGGAGTCACAGCAGACATTTGATAAAATGAAGGAGGTTATGAGCACATGCCCTGTTCTAGCCCTTCCAAACTTCTCGCAGCCATTTGTCCTAGAGTGCGACGCATTAGGGGTGGGGATTGGAGCAGTTTTTATGCAGGGAGGACATCCCATTGTGTTCAAGAGCAGGAAGCTCAACGAGTCGGAACGACTCTACTCTATTTACGACAAGGAAATGCTAGCAATCATGCATGCCTTAACCAAATTCAAGCAGTATTTGGTGGGTAGCAGATTTGTAGTGAAGACTGATCACAACAGTCTCAAGTATTTCCTGGATCGGAAAGACCTCAGTGAGAGACAACAAAAATGGGTCTCGAAGATCCAAGCCTTTGACTTTGACATTGAGTATGTCAAGGGGAAGAGGAACGTCGTAGCAGATGCCTTGTCTAGGAGGCCATCGAGGTGTTCGATGATGGACATTTGCACAGATTGGAAAGCACATTTGTTGGTGGAATACTCCAAAAACAAATTTGCTTGTGAGGTGATGGATGGACAGGTGGTGGATGATAGGCACCGGGTTCTAGATGACGTCATTTTCTACAAGGACCAGATCTATTTGGTTCCAAAATCTACCCTGAAAGGGAAAATTCGGAAGATGTGTCATGATTCGCCTACAGCAAGACATCAAGGGTACTTCAAGACGTATAGGCAGATCAGGGAGAGATTCTCATGGAAGGATCTCAAGGATGATATACTAAGACACATCCGGGAGTGCACGACTTGTCAGCAGAACAAGTCCAAGCAGACACACCCCGCGGGGTTGCTTCAGCCTCTACCCATTCTAGAGCAGAAATGGGAGAGCATTTATATGGACTTCATTATAGGCCTTCCTCGAGTGCAGGGCAAGGACTGTATATTTGTGGTGGTTAACAGGTTGACCAAATTTGCACTTTTCTTTGCCATACCCACGGACTACAAAGCCATACAGGTAGAAGAGTTGTTTTTCAGAGAGGTATTCCAGTTGCATGGTTTACCCAGGCAGATAGTCAATGATAGAGATGGGTGCTTCATCAACGCGTTTTGGCAGGAGCTTTTTCGATTGGCAGGCACAGAGCTACGAGTACCAGCTACCACCCACAGACAGATGGACAAACAGAGATCGTCAACAAATAGGTGGAGGAGTATATGAGAAACTATGTGGGAGGGCAGCAGCGCACATGGGTGAGATGGTTACACATGGGTGAGTATTGCTACAACACAATTTACCATATGTCTATCAGGATGTCACCATTAAGGGCATTGTATGGATACGATGCACCCTCTTTTGTGGAGACTGTGTTTGGGGATAGCAAGGTCCCGGGGGCCAAAGACTGGGTGGAGGAGAGTTAGAGGATTCCGCAGGCAGTGTGGGAGAACTTGCAGACAACTCAGAACCAGCAGAAGATCTATGCAGACAGGCAAAGAGTCGAGCGCAGTTTTGAGGTAGGGGATTTGGTTTTTTTGCGATTACAGCCATATAGACAGTCCTCCTTGAAGAGGAGCGGAGCAGAGAAGTTGAAGCCGAAGTTTTATGGGCCATACAGAGTCATCAGGAGGATAGGCGAGGTGGCATACGAGCTAGAGCTACAGGGGGGTAACAAGATTCATAACGTCTTTCACGTCTCTGGCCTTAAAAAGGACGTGGGACAACAAATCAGCATTTCAGAGGAGTTGCCACCCTTGGATGAGGAGGGCCAGTTGGAGCTAGTGCCGGAGGAGGTGCTCAAGCAGAGAGAGCGCAGGTTGAGGAGCAAGGTCATCAAGGAGTGCTTGGTTAGATGGAGGGGTCTTCCAATGGAGGATGCCACATAGGAGGGAGAGCATATTTTACAGCACCCAGGATTGATGTGGCTTGAGGACAAGCAATCTCGAGAAGGGAGGACTGTGATGTCTCGTTCCCAAGAGTAGGCCAGCGGGGAGTGACTTAGTAGTCTATGTGTTCCCGTAGACCATAGTCAGGCACAAACAGGGAACAAAGGGAGAAATAAGGGTGATTTGGTGGCTAAACGATGAATTAAGCGAAAAAGCATAGGAAAAGTCACGTAAGCCTAAGTCAACAAAGAATTAGAACGAAAAGGTGCTAAAGGGGGACTTAATTAATTAATTACTCACCTTAGGAGGAAAAGCGCCTAGCTTAAATGAAGTCAATGGTGAATTAGATCAGGAAGAGTATAAAGGGAGGAATTTGACCTAATTCCTCATTATGTTATGATTTGATGTTGAGATATTTGCAGAGGAGGAGGAAATCGACCCCCTTGTTGTTTTGTGGATTTTTAGAGGAAACCACCACCATTGATCGGTTTCGGTGTTGAGAGACACACCCTAGCCTATCGAAGATACCATCCAGGTATTTCACCGTGCATTATAGTGTTCGGTTCAGTGATTGTGCAGCTCAACCAGTGATGGCACAAGTGTTGAGAGAGGGTTTGTGCGGCCGCTTGTGACATTTCAGATTTGGTCGATTCCTTTCGACCCATTAGAGAGCTAGCCAAGGCGCACCTATTGAGCCACCTGTCGTCAGTTTTCGACGGTGGAATCTTCTGGAAAGCAGAAAACAATCATTTAGGGCATAGCTCCAAAGGAAGCACAATTGGGGTTCAAGGGGACATTTCAGGACAGATATGAGGAATCCCTTCCGACCCATCACAGAGGAGACCAGGACGATCGTTTTGAGCTATACATCGTCAGATTTTGCTGGTGGAATCACTAGGGCACACTCATTGAGCCCAGGAGGTGCGCAAACCCCTAGGGAGTGAGATCTGGAGCTTCAAAGGTCGAATCTTCAGTCCGACAGTCATCAGGATCAGTCTAGAGGCCAGGGCGCATCTTTTGAGACAGTTTCTAGCTCATTCCAATGGGTATCGCTATCAGGGCGAGTTTTTCGGATTCTACAGCAATTACCGTGAGCTGCCAGACTGCTTTTTGTCGATTCATCCATGCATGCACAAACCAGCACCCATTCTTTTGGTCACAGGTATTTCTTATCTATTATTTTGTATTCCGGTAACAATCCATGAGATCTAACTGACAATTATCATATCTGCTTCCAGTTATTATTGTATTTCCTGCTTTTCCGGCATTATATATATCAGTGAGTTGTGTTGTCCTTATTTCGCATGCATTGACTTATACTGCTAAAACGTATAATAAACTGGGACACACATGCAAAAGCACCAACATCATCACACAATAACTTAAACACATTCAAAAACCCCCGTAGTATCAGATTCAGTAGCCAAAACCGTAGTTCAGCAGTAGATATCCAGATCAGCTGGATCAAGGATATTTCAATTTCCAGAGCAATTTATGATGAACAGCAGAATATTAAACCGGGAACATAAAAGTAGAAGATGACAGCAATTACATCACATGTACACAAAGATTTTTGGACAATAGTCCTTGGAAAAACCCCGAAGGGAAAACCGGTGCAGCAGATTTGGAGATTTTATTATTAAGCAGGAAAATATAGAGATCTTACAGAGAATCGGCCTCAATAAAATACTGAGCCAAACCTCAGCATAACGCTTCCAAGATGAAGTACGGCCCTTCCTTCAACTTCTAGAACCCCAACGCTTCAATAGAACCCTGCACAAGTGCCTCTGCGCGAATCATACAACTCCTACGTGAGCATTGCATCACCCTTGATGGCTCCTCTGTGTGGCTAAAGAATTTGGTCTCTACTTGACTCGGAAATGAATGGATTCTCTGTTGGAAGTCCTCCTCTGTCTTCCTGCTAAATGCTCCACTCACAAACCCAAGATCGATGCTCCTCTAATCGATCTCTCAAATGCTCAATGCACCCCTCTAGCCAAGTCGATTTCTCCTTATACCAAGTTGAGCAAGTGAAAACCCTAATCTCGTAAGGATGGAGGGTTGAGATCAACTCTCCCTCACTCATTGAGATAGATGGTCTAGATTAAAAGATCCATCACTTAAATTATTTTCACTTTAACCTTAGAAAAGGTGCTCAATAAGTCAACTGAAGAATATAACACATCAACAGTCATTTTCCATAAGTTAGACTTTAGGAAAAGTTTAATTAATCAACTTTACTAATGTTTCATTGTCCCCCACCATGCTAGGACGCTGCAATGTGTGGAAGACCTTCCTTGCTACATTCTCAACATATATTTAATAGTGAATGAGAGATAAGTTGATGATACAATGCCATGTTTATAGCATTGACTAGTCACAATGGTTGATAGGTCATGTCCCTTCATTAGGTCACGTCTTTTAGATAGGATGTGTCCTTTCATTTACTATTAATTATTATTGTTATTATTATTCACTGATATTTATATATTTATGTTTGCATATGAATATATTTATGTTCATTGCATAAAATCAGCGAACCCATTTTCCTCTTCCCCCCTTGTGGTATCGTTGTCCCCTTGTTGTTCCCTCAAGCAACCATTTTTGGCAGATATCATATTATTATACATTTTTCCTTTTCTTGCATGTTTTTACATACACATGAGAATATCATGGAAAATATACCCACCACATTGTAACCCTAGCCACCACTGGCACTATGCATTCAATAGTCAGGTTGATCTGTAAACTACCATGGATATTCCACTGGAACAGTTCATCATAACAGATCTTATAATATTCTAAAATATTAGACTATATTGTTGATTTTTACATATAACTCAACATATGAAATTATAACCAGCAATATATAAAATACAGAAATTTATCCTTACTGATATAAATATGAAAATTACGCTAATAACCTACAACCGAGTTAAATAACAGCGAAAGCATACAGAACCAAGCATATAAACAACACAGTACACCAGATATTACCCTGGAACCCCAGTGTGGAGAAAACCAGCAAAAAGGGGCCTTTATTATGGGCGTCCAAGAGAAATTACAGCAGCAGAAAAAATAGAAGTTTCTTACAAAAATTTCCAGCAACCTTTCTCACTCCTCATCTAAAAAAAAAAGCCAAGCAAAACTATTGTATGGCCCAGGTACAATGCACCCAGTACTTCCCAGCAAGTGTACAGCCTGTACGGACTGTATTATTTCAGCCCAGTACAACCTGCACAACAGTTGGTTGGTAAGGCCTGTGTTTGGCCTGGCTGGCTGAAGAATTTTGGCCCAGATTTGGCTTGTTGCTACCTGCTGAAAAAGCCCAAAAATCAGCCTGTAGAATGTTTCTCTCTTGGTCCTGAGTTCGGCCTCCTTGGCTGCCTAGAATGGTCCTAATCTGACCTCCATTGGTTGCTCCAAACTAGCCCAGAACTCGCCCTCTGTCTCAGTTGCTAGCACATTGCCTTCTCTTTCCCAAGCACCCCTCTTGCTCTCACTTGCTCAACCTCACAAATGAGAATGCTTACATGTCCTCTCACCCTCAGCCTCCTTTTATCTCCCTAGCAGCCCCCCATTCTCCTTGAGATGTGTGCCTAGCCTTGGGACTAAACGGTTGAGATTGAGGTGCCCCTCTTGGGTTGGACCCCACTCTCCACTAAGTGGTGCACCCCCTTGGTTTGGGCCCCACAATCCACCCAGCCACCTTCATGAGGTGCGCCCTCTCTCCCCGGGTCCCACATTCCACTCAAGGAGGAATTTTTGGTTGCTAGCCTAAGTCTAACTTAAGGCTGAGATAACAAAAGTTGATCTGGGTTATTTAAGGTGTCCCTCGGCTAGCCTAGGACACATAGGCACAACTGAGACACCAACCGAGCTAAAACTAATAGTCCCTCTTAGCGAGGGAGGTGTCTCCACCAGGATCAATCTCTGATCCAATCAAATCGGTTGTTGTTGTTGTAGCTACTCCCTCTAAACCAGAAGATCCACCTACTACTTGTGTTGCACTCTGATCTGATGTGTTGTTCCACTCAGCCATCAATGTCAAGTCATACCAACTAACTTTCTTCAACACTAATCTTTGATCAAGGATCCCCCTAGACCCCCCTACAGGTTGTCATAGCACCCTGTACATCATACCTTACCTTATGCCAAGCCTCACTGTTGCATCCAAGGCCGCTCCCTCTGCCCGTATGAGCACATGTCCATCAGCGAACATTACGTCATACCCCATATCCTCCAAAGTTGATATAGAGAGCAAGTTAACCTTCAGCTCTGGCACGTACATCACCTCATCCACCTCCAGAGACACTCCTGAATGTAGCTGGAATCTGACGCATCCAACCCCCTTTACTGCATGCTTGGTGCGCGCCCCATTCTTCACATGGCACTCTGAGCCCGTCTCCGAAACACTAAGGACCACTGACCTCATTCCCGTCATATGGCGAGATGACCCACTGTCCACAAACTATGCCCCACTGTCCTCAAACTCAACCAATTTGTTGCTGCTAAAAAGAGTGGCAGCGAGAGAAAATTCGTCCTCGAATTTCTTTGCAAACGCATCCATCTCGGTAGATGTTGCAGTTGCTAGCTCCGACTCCTTCTTCTTGTTAGGACACTTGTTGGCATAGTGGTCAGTTTTGTGACATGCAAAGCATCTCACTTTTCCCATGTCCCTAGAGCCTCCCGCTCCACTGCTCTTCTTTGCATGAAGAGCCACATTCTCCTCCTCCTCACTCTTCGACTAACTAGCCTGAGATGCATCCACTCGCAGCTCCTCCTGGGTGAAGTCGTCCCACAAGCTCTCCCAGTCAGGGAGTTTCTCCCGTGCAACCACCCCTCGAACAAACACGTCCCACTGCTTGGTGAAGCCATTCAAGGTTGTCCTCACCAGCTTGGTCTCATCCATGGTCTCTCCCATTGCTGCAAGTTCATCTCGAATCTGAGCGAACTTTGTGAGGTAAGTGACCATCGATTCTCCCTTGGCCATCTTCGTGCTTCTTAACTTCTCTATGAGCATCATCTTTTTGCTCTGGTTGTCAGACTGGTATAATTTTACCAGGACCTCCCACATTTCCCTTGTTGTATGTGGAATGATGTGGTCCTTGACACCATCCACAAGTATCCTTCTGGTCTTGACATCCTTCTTGGCATGGGCAGCTAGTTGTACTGGATCAGCTGGGGTTGCCACTTTGGCTTCTGCAATTTCCAGCAACCCATTCTCCTCCAGCACCAAGCTAATTCGCTCCCTCCAAGGACAGAAATTTGACGCTCCATCCAGCATGTCCTCAACCCTTAAGCCTGCACTGGCCATTTGAGTCTGCTGCCCTGTTTCACCCACACTATCTGGTCTTCTGTCCCACTTGTTGATTTACCTTTCTGGTCTGCACAGCAAGTACTTTGGTTGTCCTGTACTCAGAAGCTGAGCTCTGATACCATGTTGATTTTTACCTATAACTCAGCATATGAAATTACAGCCAGTAATTTATAAAACACGAAAATTTATCCTTGTTGATATAAATCTAAAAATTACGCTAGTAACCTACAACTAAGTTAAATAACAGCAAAAAGACGGCGGAAGCATACAGAACCAAGCACATAAAAAACACAATACACCAGATATTCTTGAGATTTGGGTACCTTGGAAAGTGGTCCCCTTGTGTTTGTGAGCCTCTAAACACAAGTGGGAAATATTGTGTACTAGGTACCATGTACTTTATGTCTAATTTCACTTTGACTTAGGAGATTTAAGTCAAAAGTAAAATTTGGTCATTTTAGCCTAAAATGACTATTAATTCACTTTGTGGGTGAATTGAGGGACATAAAGAGAAACTATGGAAACTTAAGTAAAGTGGGTTTTGAGTTGAGATTCTTTTGGAGAGATCTCAACCATTGATTAGAGATGAGATGGGATGATCTCATCCACCCATATTTTAGGTTTCCTCGTGTTTCCTTAAGAGGGGCACATAAGGCAAGGAGAGGCTCATTCACTTGTATGTTCACCAAGAGAGTTTGGAGAAGGGCAAGAGGATGAGAATGGAAGCATTGGGAGAGGAGAGATTTGGTGCCTCCTTTCATGGAGGGCTCATGAAGACTTAGGGCCCAACTTATTTGTGGTGGTTGTCCTTGCTTGGAGGAGAGCGCACTTGAGGAGGAGGGCGCACAGCTAGCAGGGAGCATCTATACTGGGAGGAAGTCAGATCTAATTGTTTCAGTGGAGTGGCAGCACACAAGAGCACATTGTGGTGCAAGGGTTTCTTCTTCAGAGCATCCAAGTTCAAGGGCGCTTCACTTCAGTGGATATAGCAACAAAGGAAGAGGGCGCACTAAGCTTGGGCACATATCTCCTTGGATCCTTTGGCAAGGTTCGAGAGGAGCTTGCTATGTATACAAGTTCCTTTGTATTCTATTACTTGTTGTATCTCATGCTTTAGACACCACTTATATATAATTTCATTCCAAACTGGTTTTCCTCGGGGGGGGTTTATCCAGGGTCATGTTGACCAAAAATACGTGTGTTCATTTCATGAATGCTTAGAATTGTAAATCAACATTTAAAATTGTAAATATCTAGGAGGTAGTGTTATTTGTTTTGGGTATATTGCATGTGCTAACATTGGGAAAATAAAACACTTGCAAGAGCACCTCAAAAGGACACTTAACCATCAAAACTGTGAGCAGAAAGTACTTGACTATTTACTGTCCTAAAATGGCAGCAAAGGACAGTCTTGAAGATAAAACTTAGAGCCAAAAATCAGGTCAAGGACAAACCTGTTTTGGCAGCCTCATAGGACCTCAGAAAATCTACAGATATTACCCTGGAACCCCAGTGTGGGGAAAACCAGCAAAGAGGGGGCTTTATTATGGGCATCCAAGAGAAATTACAGCAGCACAAAAAATGGCAGCCTTTCTCACTCCTCAGCTAAAAAACAGGCCAGCAAAATTGTTGTATGGCCCAAGTACAATGCTCCATGTACTGTCCAACAAGTACAGCAAGTGTACGGCCTTAGTACATCCTGTACAGCCTATACTATTTCAGCCCAGTACGGCCTGCACGGCAGCTGGTTGGTACAGCCTGTGTTTGGCTTAGTTGGCTAAAGAATTTTGGCCTAGATTTGGCTTGTTGCTACCTGCAGAAAAAGCCCAGAAATCATCCTGTAGAATGTTGCTCTCTTGGTCCTGAGTTCGGCCTCCTTGTCTGCCCAGAATGGTCTTGATCTAACCTCCAGTAGCTACTCCAAACTAGCCTAGAACTTGCCCTCTGCCTCAACTGCTAGCACACTGCCTTCTCTTTCCCAAGCGCCCCTCTTGCTCTCACTTGCTCAACTTCACAAATGAGAACGCTTGCATGTCCTCTCACCCTCAACCTCCTTTTATCTCCCTAGCAGCCCCCCATTCTCCTTGAGATGTGTACCCAACCTTGGGCCTGAATGGCTGAGATTGGGGTGCCCCTCTTGGGTTGGACCCCACTCTTCGCTAAGTGGTGCACCCCCCTTGGTCTAGGCCCCACAATCCACCCAACCACCTTCATAAGGTGTGCCCTCTCTCCCTGGCCCCCACATTCCACACGAGGAATTTTTGGCTGCCAGCCTAAGTCTAACTTAAGGTTGAGATAAAAAGAAGTTGATTTGGGTTATTTAAGGAGTTCCTCAGCTCGCCTAGGACACATAGACACAGCTGAGACACCAACCAAGTTAAAACTAACATATACAAACTATTTTTTCCTTAGATCCCATTAATTACTAGCTTTGTTTGAATTTATGAAATAACTCAATTACAAAAACGAGAGAAATGGGCAAAAGAACACACCGTGAACACAAGATATATCCTAGGAAACCCAATACGGGGGGAAACCCAGCTAGAAGGTGAGGCCTATGCCTACTCTCTTTGTTTTAGTTATCAAAATGCAAATATGAAAAATTGGCACTCACTATGAAGTTGCCTATGGCATTGTGGCCTTAAACGTTGCTACATAATCTTCCTCCTCCTTTGTTATGCTCTCTAAATACCACTCCTTAGATGCTCTGCTCAACTATGGAACAAGTACAATACCAAAGAATGGAACCCCTTCTCCTCCTAGCAACTCGGTATTTAACATAGTTCAATAGCCATCTAGGGTTAGGGTTTTAACTTCCTCAACCCTCAATTAGTGATAACTAATAAGATTTGGACCTTCTGGAATCTTCTTGAAAGTCCACACATGGTTAGCTCGATACGTTTGGGTAATGGGGGCTGACGAGGCATCCACTCGTACCATGATGGTCAACACAGTAGGTCAACTTGCAGGAGGCATAACTTTGGCATACAAACTCCGATTGAGGCGATTTTTACACTGTTGGAAAGGTCTCGATGTGTAGATCAACATTTAGGCTGTGGTTACTAGTTATGGACGTTGTAACCCCAAAAAATGTCATTTAATGCCTCAAAATGGCTCCAGAATGTTTCGGACCCCAATTCCAAACTAGGACCTGCCACTAAAATGGTCGTGCAAGTCGTTTCCTCCAATTTTTTCCACCCATAAAGTACCAAGATAGATGACAAATTATATGATGATCCAATCCAAATCATGGGGCTTGGGCTTGAGCTCTGCACTAGGAATATTTACAATGTTTTCACATATTTGGAACATGGGTGTTAAAATTAATGCAGCTACAAGAGCCATTCTCCAAGAGGATGGAAAAGACCCTAGTTGTGATCTAGGGCCCCTAATACACTCCTAGGGTTCTTGGTCTAAGACCAAGCAGTTAGAGCCATGGCACCCTAGTTGGGCCCCCAATGTATTGTTGGGGTTCTTGGTCAAAGACCAAGCAGTTTGATGGTATAATTCCCTAGATGTGTTCTAGGACCCCTAGATGTGTTCCAGGGATTGATCCTCGGTTGTGTACCTTGGTGGTTAAGACCCTAGTTGTGATCTAGGGCCCCCAGATGTGTTTTGGGGTATCCTGGTCTGGGACCAAGCAGTTTCTTGGTTGAGTACCAAGTCGAGATGATGTGTGACCTTCTTCTCTCCCGGGATGGTCCATGTGACCTAGGAGCAGTTAAGAAGAAGGAAATGATCACATCATTGACCCTCCTCGTATGTTGGGATGATAAAAGCTTATAAGTTATATCATGAAACTCATGTGGACTATTCTGCCATTAAAGGACTTAACCCTTGACTTTGTCTTTTTGTTTATTAATGAAACCCCCTTGCTTGAGTTATGTCCCCCCGATTTGTTGATGATGTGTTGGTTCATTTCTTTACTCCTTCCTAAAGAAAAGTTGGTCGCTTTTATCTTGAAATCCCTCTCATCGACCTGTTTTATTTTCCTTGTGGACTTTTGATTTGCAATTTAATATTTTAAATTGTAAAATATTATTTATATTTGTTAGGTATTAAACCTAACCCTAAAGTTATGGCAAGTAAGCTAACATGTTAGCCCTAACCCAACCTACCTAAAACTATAAAAGAGTAACCTATTCCTCACTCACTACATTCATTCTCTCTTAGCCGATTTGAGGACTGAGTTTTTTGCTGCGGCTCTTCTTTTTCAGGTTACTAAGTGGCTGCGGCCCTTCTGGACAGGTTTCTCAGCTCCAGCCACCGAGAATTTATCCTTTTCAGCTATGTTCTGTATAGCATGCCGCTGACCTGAAATATCTTTTCCAGCCAGCCGTAAAGGGTTTCCTTATTGCTGTTCTGGTACTTTCTCTATGTGCCGCCATTGCTGCCTTAATGGTGCCACCATAACCATCTGTTGGTGCCGCCCTTGTATGCTGCCTCACTTTGTCTGCTAGCAACTCTACCACTCTTGATGGGGTTGTTCTGGAACTACAGGTTTTGAAGCAGATTTTTCTGTGGGATGAAATTATTAAGGCTGTTTGGGGTTTCTTTTCCAGCCCTAGGTTGGGCAGAGTTGTTTTGCTTTCAGCCCTATTACTTGACAGTGGCATGATCCTTAGATTCTCAACCTGCTGATTTGGTTTCTGGTTTACTATCCTAAAAGTTCTTGGCACTGTCCACATGATCATGATGAGATCTACCCTGAGGGTTTGATCCATTAAGCTTTTTCTGAGCATACATTGAGGAAGGTAACAGCAGCATATCAGGTAATTTTGTTCTTTGTTTCAGTCAAGGAAATATTCAGGTCTATGTTATGAGATTATGCATCAGAAATTTTAAATGTCTTGCTGATCCTAAATTACAGTAGCTAATGTTTGGAAATTAAAATAAAATACTTCTGTTCTAGCTTGCTACTGTTTTTGCCCTTAAATTCTAACAATGGGATTATCACATCTCAGCCCACATGGCTTGATTTCCATCACATATGCCAATTCACACAATAATACATGATTATTACATATTATAATTTAGCAATGTTCCACCAAGACTCCGGGACGGGGGGACGCAAAAGGGGGACGTGTGGGAGTACCCCCAAATTTTAGGGATTTTTGGGAAATGGGGGACGGGGGAACGTCACATATATAATATAAAAAATATAAAAAATAAATTTTTAAGATTTTAAATCATGTGGTAATGTTAAAAATTTAAGTAAAATGATGAAAATGAAAGATAAAGGAGAATGTCACTTTTACATTCTCCTTTATCTTTCATTTTCATCCTTTTACTTAAGAATTTAACATTACCATTAATTACTACCCTCAGTTGCACACCAAAACACCTTACAACTCCAACTTCTTACTTAGGTTTTAGGGAAACATCCCCCCTGGAGTCCCCCGGTCCCGGGGACGTGGGGAACGCGTCCCCTGCGTCCCCCACCCTGGGGAACGCGTCCCCGTGGAACACTGTAATTTAGGGGTCAAAACCGCAATATTATATTCTAGCTCTACTAGGGTTTCCACAGAGCGTTGGAGATGTACCACGAAGCTTGAGCTGTGAATGAGAACATATCAAGAGCCACTCATTTCTGTTCATATGGCTAAATGAATGTTTCTGCTTTACTTTATTGCTTTGCTTGCCAACTTATTTACTCGTTGCTGCAATGGATAGTGGAGATGGTCAATTGGCTCTAGCTTGAGTGGTGGAGAGGAGAATTTGTTATCCTCCCTACCCAGGTTCAAATCCCAGTTGTGACATGTTTGTTTTTTGTGCACTGATTGTTGACTGGGGCTGACAACTTGCAAGGTACCAATTCTTGCCTATGGGCTCAAGGGTGGGAGCATGGCAACACGAAAAGAAAAAAAAATTAAAAAGGATAGTCGAGATGTATCACCATACTCTGCTATGAAGCTTGATCTTGCTATCAGCACTGTTCTTTATTATTCCATGTCTAGTTTTATTGTTATTTGCTGTTCTGCAGTACATGTCTCCCTGCCAGGGTATCCTAACCAAGAAGGCTGCACAACATAGAGTATCCTAACCAGTAAGGCCACACCAGCGATAAACAAACATTGGAGAAATCATATTACAGTAGTGTCCAGCCCATGTGCTCAATTACTTGATAAGATGCCTTCAAAATGATTAAAAAAGGTAGGGATCGAGCCAAATTTGCTACATTAGTATTGACAGATCAACAAATCAACAAAGCTCGAAGTAAAAAATTGGACTTTTCAAAATTCTATTGAACCTCAATTTAATTGCCAAGAGAAGGCTATCCTGGTTTTCAAATTGCCTCAACCAACAATCAACAGCGAAGCAACCCTAGGACGGGTATATTACAACTGAAAGATGCAGGAAATTGCACTGCCTGCTGATGGCAATTTAGGGCCATTCCCACGGGAAGATAAATTCAGACGATTTTTGGGACCGTTTATCACTCACTTTCAATTAGTACTCTATTGCAGAAATCCATTAAGATCGAAGTCAAATAATTTTGACTAAACATTACCCTGTTTGGCAAAATTTAAAGTACCTTGTGATCCGGTCTACTTGAAGATACTTTCTTTTTTGACTAAACATTACCCTGTTTGGCAAAATTTAAAGTACCTTG
>CBVK0103694270.1:0-10530 GCA_900067695.1 Picea abies
ACATGCCATCTACGGTGACTTCCAAGTAATAAAAATCTTTTGTTTTTCGTTCATCATTAGGTAAACCTTCAAGAGCTTATCAGAATCATGCCATACTTGTTCGAATAGTCTGGGGCCTTTCCTTGCTTTTCTCCCAACTAGATAATGGGCAGCACTCAACTCCTTCTTCAATGCATCTCAAATGCTTTTCAATAGAGCAATTTTCTCTTGACAAAAAATAAATAAACATCAATCATTTTCACAAAATGAAAGCTACGAGCATTCATCAGAATTAATTCACTGATCTGTACAGGAAGGCGCCTCTCTTGAGCCACACAAACGACATCTCTCTTCTACGTAGACAATAGCACTCTAATTCTCATATCATGACTTCATTTCCTCAGATCTGCTACGATCTCTCCTTTGTTCTTTGAGAGATGTTGGCTCCTTCACGCAGATGATGGATACGATGGTTGTTCCTGCGCTGACGATGGCTCTCACAACAGCTATGGCTCCTCTTCCTATTCAAAAGTTATATGCCCTGTGATGAAACCAATCCTTCCGCATTTACACAATCATTGATCGAGGTTCAACAACATCTGCAAATTCATATCAAAGAAGCTCCAGTAGTGAACGTTTGATTCAGATGCAAACTTATGTTGGATACATCTAATGTGATGGCTCTCTCCTCTCTAAAAGTTGTGTTCTCTCACACCTGCTCCACGCAGCAATCAATAACAACGACTTCTATCAGTCACGATTTCTAAAACTTATGTTGCGGCCTCCAATACATGTCGAATCTTCACACGGCCTACTCCTGCTCAGTCCTCGTGGGCGGCTCATCTACCGTGCGTCCCTTCAAAACCCTTCAGCATACGACTGAAAGCAAACAACAGTGACGTCCTCTTAGTATCACTCTCTCTCCTCGGCTCTGATACCAAATTGTGAACTTGAAAGAATTAGGTACACAGAGAATAACACATAATAATAAATTGTATTACTTACATTAAACAGAAATGTATTAGATATATATAGTTGGAGTGAGATTCAACTTATTTCTTTCTTGGAGAGAGGTTGAAAAAATATCTCAATTTCTTCTGGCTAACCAAATCCAATCCCTAATAGTGGAATTAGGCATTATCTCTAACACTGGGCGCTTGCATCGAATTTTTGTTTGATTGTGTATATGTACCAGTGGTTCTACATAGTATCAACGCATGGACTACTTACAACACCCCTCGTAGGATGCTCCTTTTGTGGCATTCAATGGAGTGCTCACTCTCTTTCACGACTTGCGCTTGATGTTTGTTGCCTTGTGCATTGGGCTTTGATAACATCTCGAATAAAAATGGAGATGAGATTGGCTCAAAGGAGCCAATATTTTTGGCAAAAACCTTAAAAAAATATCACAAATGTTTTAATAGAATAATAAAAGCATACAAAAACTGAAAATATAACAAGCTTTCACTCAAATTTTTGCATTTGGAATCTCGATCATCCCTTGCCAAAATTAAATGAAGGTGTTACCGAAAGTTCTCAAATCTTTTCTTTGAAATTGCTCAGGACAAAAAGAGAGCTAACAAAACCAAAAACCATCTAAGCAACAAGTACTAGTGTTTAAGGATAAATTAGTTAGTGCAGACACAGACCAATCTCCCCAGATCCACTTGGATCTGGAACAAACTGTGACAGAATACTACTCTTTCCCTAGATCTAAAGTATTGAATGGACAAGAGAAAAAGGATGATGTACTTACTTTATAAAAGCTCTCCTTTAATCTCTGTTGTTCCTCGCCCTGCTACAATGCTCTTGCGTCGTCCTAATAAACTTCAAAACAAAAGTGTGATTTCTTCCCCTACCTACAATTTTTTTTAATTACTAAGCACTAGATAAGATTAAATAGTAGAGTTGAAGTAATTAATAATTTTTAAAAATTGTGAAGTTGCCTAATAAACTTCAAAACAAAACTAACTAAAGCTAAAAAAAAACTAATTTTAAACAATTTCATGTGAGGATCGTCATGCCAATGGTGCATGTAGAGAGTGAAATCCTTGCATGACAATGTCATGTGGGTTTTTCATAGGGAGATATACATGAAATGTGAAAAATGCAAAGAAGAACGTGTACAATCTCCACGAATAATATATTGATAGGCACACAAACAAATTGGGATTCAAAAAAATATGAAATTTTAAAGATTCAACCTTTACTTGCAAATGATTAAGGAAAATATAGAGATAAAACTAATCCTGCAAACCACTCGAAGTTAAATCTAAGCATACAAACAATTTAAGAGTTAGATATAATGATCCAAAACCCGAGTGGAGTTGCCAACTTGTAGTGGGGTTTTTTTTACATTAGTGAGAAAAATACCTCTATTGGCAGGTTGTGAAGCTAACAATAGAAAAATGCGAGAGCGTGGGACATGCATAACAGTAAATGAAATAACCTCTACGCAAGAAGAGAGCATTATTTATCATTAAACTTTATGAATTTAACAACAAATCACAATTCAAATTACAAAGATTTGGGGGAAGCAATCATACACATGTTATTATCCTATGGAAAAGGGAAAAAACAAAAAATATCACCTTGATTGCAATAAATGGCAACAAATGGGCTCCAAAACTCTCCTTGGGAGGGTCCTTGAATGCTCACTCTCTATCTCTGATAAATGTGGGCAACATGTACCTTTGATCAAAGGCAAATAAGCAAGCAAGAGGGCAAGAATCGAAGAAACGAGAGAGCAAGAATCAAAGAAACGAGAGAGCAAGAGGTGTGGTCTCTAAACTCATTTCTTAAATATAACTCTGCAATAATTTCCCCTCCCTTTATGTAGGCCCATGGATCTCTTTTATAAGAAAAACTTGGAATTCTTCAAGAACTGGTTCACGTGTGAACTCCCTTCCTCCATGAGCTATATTCCACATGTTCGATGAATATTTAAGGCAATCCGGTGAATGTAGTATGCTTTTAAATACTTCCTCTCTAATTTTCACTTCACCTCAAGCAAATAAGTAGGAATGTATGTATTTGATGTGCCACAAAAAATTGTTTTTTTCCAACTTCACTCGGGTCATGTGGATCTCAAAGGATTTTTTGTGTGACTTGTGCAGGTGGTACATGAGTAGGGCATGTGAATATGAAAGTAGTTAACTAAGAGTTTAACCTTGCTTGAATAGGTGCAAATAGCCATATATCGTTCTAATGTGTTTCATTGTGCCAGTTATATATGAATTGGTGATGTTTTGGCACAATCACCCAAGTGTTGTAGGCAATCAAATTTGAGGTGATAACAAGGAACATATGAGGATTGTGATTATTTCCCACTCCTATTTCCTAATTTGTGAGGTTTTAATAATCAAAGGATTGATTGTAATTCAAGATTCAACACATAGCACCACGTTTTTTCTTTAAATTTGGAAATAAAAGACTCTTGAGTATTTGTGATTGAAAATCTTGCTTGGAAAGATGGAATTTTATGGATTTGTGTTAATCATGCCCAATTGATTTTCTACTTTTATTGTGTCTTCATTTCATTGCAAGAACTCTAGCCAGAGTGGGATACATGATGCACTAAATCAAAAGTAACTAATGCATGTGCTTGTGTTTATTTTATGGATTCTTGATCAACAATAAAGCTACTTGTTACGATATATTTTATGTTTTTAATCTTAACTAAATTATCTTTATGGGAAAGTTGATTATAATTAAAAAAATCTTATTAAAAAGATTTTTGTGGTTGGGGTTTTCATGATTGATCGAAATGGCCATAATATTGTCAATAGACTGTCGATGTTTCGGATCCAAATCAGGATCCATCTTCAGGACATTGAGCCTGGGTTCAAATGATGAGAAGAGTTGGTTTTAAATACTAGAGTTGAGGTGAAATCTAGGTGTCAGCTAGGTTATTTGGTAAAATTCTTTATTGGTTTGATTAAGTTTTATTAGGTTTAAAGTTTATTTTAATTTATTATTAAATCATTGTTTATTAATTTGGTTTTAATTAACTATAATCTAGGTAATTAGTAGGGTTTATCTTTAGGTATTAAGTAGATTATTGAGTTATTTTAGGGTTTGTTTATTATTGTTATTTAAGGTTTTGATGTTTCTTGATTTTTTTTTTAATTAAGGCTTAAAACTTAGTTATTATAAAAAAAAATCTTATATGACCATGCCTCCTTTTATCTTGGATGATTTCTTCTTCAATGAACAAGTTTGAGACAATTTAGTCTTTTGATCTAAGTCAAAAGTTTTCCTCCATAGGTGCCTCGACACATCCTTTTGAGAGGATGGGTGGTCCACAAGGATACAACATCTAAATCAATGTTGTTACTAGGGAGTAGTTCAATGCAATGATACATCAATAGTACTTATTGATTTATAGCAAGAAGTCACTCAAGGTTATTTGGCAGGAGACTAAAGCATCCCATAACAACCTTATTAAAAATAACCTCATCAATTATTGGCTTCAATAATAATCCAATTTATTGTAAATAAAGATTTGTTTCCTATTTGGTGACTTCACTCACTTCATTTTTTTTCAAGTTGGATTATAAGGCAATTGTTACTTGCATTAGAGTTGCACTAGAGGATCTTACATTAGTTGTTCAAGACCTAGAAATAATCTAGAGGAAAAGGAAACAATAGAGTGTATCTCTAAGTAAGCCATTTGGCTTCTTTCCTTCAAGATTTGATTGGTCCATTTCAATATTTTGTAGTGATAGGCACCAAAATCCTCCTAAAGTCTTATTTAGAATGTTAAGTCACCCTTTGTGTCACTCTACTCTCATATCCACATTGCCTTTAATTGATTTTTGTAATTCACGTTTAGAATACTTTGGCCTTGGTGGAATTTCTTTACCATTTCCTCCGAAAGCCTCATTGGTAAAGAGGAAACTCTTCCAAAACATCCCAATTTTACATCCCACTCTGCATATCCTTCTAACTTTGATGGTGGATGTTCCCCTTCCAAACCCCTTCCTATTAGCTAGGTTCAAGGCCCTTCTTCTCTATAACACCCCAATTTTGATCCCTAGAATGTAATTGTTACGAGGAAAATCTCTCTATGGCCAGGGGAAAACCACAACAAATGGAACGACACCCAAAAATCAAATCTAATCTCAAGTATGCTATATAAATGAAATGCTAACAAGACAAGGCTAGATGCCTACTTCGTTCGGATGTTGAAAGAAGACCATTGTTGAGCACGTGACCAAAAGCTTTATGCTTGCAACTTGTCCTCAACAACCAAGATATGGAAGCATGTGGCGATGATATATAATGTCAACATATAAATTAACATAATCCATTAACATGCATGACAAATACACCCATGGAAAGTAATTCAAATATTTGCAAGATATCAATTGGGCGAGAAAAGATTATTTCTATTAAAGTGATCAACAAAAGTACATAGGTGACAAACTTCTGTAACGACACATATTGAAACTGAGAAACTAAGTCCCTCCAGTTGGGCCTCCACCACTTCAGTCCTTCGTAAAGACAATCTCACATGTAGGAGTCAATGAGGTTCTCCATCACAAAGTGGGAAGAGCTTGAGGGATGAATAGAAGAAGTTCATACTTTCAAGGACAAAGGGATGCAGACTCAATATGAAGTGAAATTTCTCCAGAGTGTCTTTGCTCTCAAAGTTGAATTGTCGATTGTTCGAGACTTGGATATGGCTCAATTTATAGCCTCCAAATGGAATGGAAGGGTCGAGTCAGAGCGTTTCCAATAGATGGAAGGTCAAGGATCATGGATCATGTGACATGGCATGGGAACCCGACATATTTTTTAATTTTGAGCACCAAACCCGATGTACATGGGCTGTAATGGAACAACTTGCATATAAGCTAGTAGTATAACTGGTAGGGCGCGTATATGTACAAAAATGTGTATTTTAGCTCTGGAGTGAACAAAAAGGGGACTTCAAGTCAGCAGAGGGAAATGGAAGGCCATCCAAGCAAGATGCATGGAGTGAGGCAAAATTTGCTATAACAGATGCCCCTTAATGTGTGACGTCAGAGGAGTATTTGCGATGACCAAAATATATTATAATTCCCAGAATTGGAGTAATGAAGACTCAACTGGAAGTACTAGTTACTCATGAGAATATTACAATCCATAATGACTTTGTACATACGGTTGTCGATATGAATGACACTGTAGATCCATGTGGATATATATCAAATAGTTGTTCATGGCCATGAATAGGAATTACAAAGTGGACATATGCCATAGGTTGTCATAATCATGAACAAGACACCGTGGAGTTCAATCTCAAAATCAACTAAAGATATCTATACACAATAGAATACAATCTGATCTTCCATGATCATTGAATTCATATAGTTACTAGTCTAATGAAAGACAATAGTAGATATGGGATGTTGCTACTGTAAGCTAGAGGTCTTCTACACTATTTGTCAAAGGTGCAAGTCTACATCATGTAAATAGAGGAGTTGAAGTCAAACATAATGAGACTTCGTTTGATTACTGGTCATTAAGGTATATCATTAACAAACGAGAGACAACCCACCGATAATGAAAGTAGGTATCAAGGCACCAAGAACATTCCACAAGTGTGAATAAGGGTGTTGAGGTCGAACACTTGAAGAATCCATCAATCAAGAGACATTGATGTATTTCCAACTATCGAGGCGGGAGAACCTACCACTAATGACTACAAGCCTCTAGGTACTCATAAGACTCTAGGTCTCTTTTCCATAATAGATGAGTTGAAATTGATGGAAGGAGACCCATTGAAAGGAGATCATTAAGGCATCTCTCATCATCCAGCACGCGGTACAAAGCAATAGATTGGTGATGAGGAGGTGCTCGGACGAATAGGATGTTCACAAACTAATGAACATTTGCGTCTCTCGCATGCACCAAGTGTAAGTAGTGCACAAAAGAGACCCTCTGAATAACAACCAATAAGAAAAATTGTCGACAAAGGTGAGGAAACCACCAATAGGGCTAATGGAATCCAAGACACTACACAAATCTAAATGTGTGAATAGATTTATTGTTGTTGAACATAAGGGAAACCCCCTAGTCAATGACCAATGAGGATATGTCATATGTTGGGTTCAAGGTTACCTACCAATGATGAAAGAAGGCCCAGGGTGCAAGGTGGGACAACAACTTCATGTGATTATCAGATACACTAAGGGTATGGCCGACATGCAAAGTCAAGAGTTCTGAGAAATGGATGACACAGGCTTTAAACTTCCTTTGAACATACCGCAAACTCTTGAGCCCATTTTCATCCAAGGTTTGGGTTTATCATGACCTTAGGAATCTGAGCTCATTACTTAGAGTTTACTCCTCCGATTGGTTATTCTTCTAGTCCCTATGGAGAGTTTGTTGATGCCTCATGCTTCGCAAGCTGTTGTTAATCATTAGTATAAAGTATATATTGCATGAGTTATCCATATGTCTCATTTTGATCCCTAGTGGAGTCGCCAATCCTGTTATGAGGAAAATCTCTCCATGGCTAGGGGCAAACCACAATAAACAGAATGACACCCAGAAATAAACTCTAATCTCAAGTATGATATATAAATGAAATGCCAACAAGACAAGGCTAGAAGCCTACCTCGTCTGGACGTTTGAACAAGACTATCGTTGAGCATGCGACCCAAATATTTATACCTACAACTTGTCCTCAACAACCAAGATACGCAAGCATGTGGTGATTATATATATTGTCAGCATACAAATTAGCATAATCCATTAACATACATGAAAAATACGCCCATGGAAAGTAATTCAAATATTTGCAAGATATCAATTGAACGAGAAAAGAGTATTTCTATTAAAGTAATAAAAAAAAGTACATACGTGACAAACTTTTGTACTGAAAAATATAAAACTGAGAAACTAAGTACCTCCAATTGGGCCTCCACCACTTCAATCCTTTGCAAAGGCAAGCTCACAAGAAGGAGTCAATGAGGTTCTCCATCATGAAGTAGGAAGAACTTGGGGGATGAACACAAGACATTCAGACTTTCAAGGAAAAATGGATGCAGACTCAATATGAAGTGAAATTTCTCCATAGTGTCTTTGCTCTCAAAGTTGAATTGTCGATTGTTCGAGACTTGGATATGGTTCAATTTATAGCCTCCAAATGGAATTGAAGGGTCGATTCAGAGCGTTTCCAATAGATGGAAGGTCAAGGATCATGGATCATATGACATGGCATGGGAACCCGACAATTATTTTAATTTTGAGCACCAAACCCGATGTACGTGAGCTGTAGTGGAGCAACCTGCGTATACGCTAGTTGTATAATTGGTAGGGTGTGTATATGTACAAAAATGTGTATTTTAACTCTGGAGTGAACAAAAAGGGGACTTCAAGTCAGCAGAGGGAAATGGAAGGCCATCCAAGAAAGATGCATGGAGTGAGGCAAAACTTTCTATAATAGATGCCCCCTAATGTGTGAGGTCAGAGGAGTATTTGTGATGGCCGAAATATATTATAATTCCTAGAAGTGGAGTAATGAAGACTCAATTGGAATTACTAGTTACTCATGAGAATATTACAATCCATGACTTTGTACACATGGTTGCCAATTTGAATTACACTACATATCAATGTGGATATATATCAAATAGTTGTTCATGGCCATGAAAAGGAAAAACAAAGTGGACATACGCCATGGGCTTTCATAGTCACAAACAAGACATGGTGGAATCCAGTCTAAAAATCATCTAAAGATATGTGTATACAATGGAGTACAATCTGATCTTCCATGATCACGAAAGTCATATAGGTATTGGTCTAATGAAAGACAACAACAGATATGGGATGTTGCTACTCTAGGTTGGAGGTCTTCTACACTATCCCTCGAAGGTGCAAGTCTACATCATGTGAATAGAGGAGTTGAAGTCGAACACAATGAGACTTCGTTTGATTACCGATCATGAAGGTATACCTTTAACAAACATGAGACAACCCATCGATAATGAAAGCAGGTGTCAAGGCCCCGAGTACATTCCACAAGTGTGAATAAGGGTGTTGATGTCGAACACTTGAAGAATCCATCAATCAAGAGACATTGATGTATTCCCAACTGTCATTGGCGGGAGAACCTTCCACTGATGACTACAATCCTCTAGGTACTCATAGCACTCTAGGTCTGTTTCCAGAATAGATGAGTTGAAGTTGGTGGAAGGAGACCCACTGAAAGAAGAGAATTAAGGCATCTCTAATCATATATCACGAGGTACAAAGCAATAGCATGGTGATTAGGAGGAGCTCGAACGAATAGGATGTTCACAAACCAACGACCATGTGAGTCTCTCGCATGTACCATATGTAAGTAGTGCATGAAAGAGACCCTTTGAATAACAACCAATAATGAAATCTGTCAACAAAGGCGAGGAAACCACCAATAGGGCTAATGGAATCTAAGATACTACATGAATCCCAATGCGTGGATATATTTCTTGTCGTCGAACATAAGGGGAACCCTCTAGTCAGCAATCAATATTGGGTTCAAGGTTTCCTACCAATGATGAAAGTAGGCCTAGGGTGCAAGGTGGGACAACAACTTCATATGATTATAAGATACACTGAGGGTATGGCCAACATACAAAGTCAAGAGTTATGAGAAATGGTCGACACATGCTTTAAACTCCCTTTGGATAGAGCACAAACTCTTGAGTTCATTTTCATCCAAGGTTTGGGTTTAGCATGACTTTAGGAAGCTGAGCTCGTTACTTAGAGTTTACTCTTCTAACTGGTTATTGTTCCATTCCTTATGGAGAGTTTGTTGATGCCTCCTATGTCGCATGTTGTTGTTAATCATCGATACTAATTATATGTTGCCTAAGTTATCCATATGTCTCATTTTGATCCCCAGTGGAGTCATTAATTATGTTACGAGGAAAATCTCTCTATGGCTAGGGGCAAACTGCAATAGACGAAATGACACCGAGAAATCAACTACAATCTCAAGTATGCTATATAAATGAAATGCTAACAAAACAAGGCTAGAAGCCTACCTCGTCTAGATGTTCAAAGAAGACCACCATTGAGCATGTGACCTAAAACTTTATAACTACAACTTGTCCTCATCAACCAAGATATGCAAGCATGTGGTGATGATATATATTGTCAACATATAAATTAGCATAATCCATTAACATACATGACAAATACGCCCATGAAAAGTAATTCAAATATTTGCAAGATATCATTTGGATGAGAAAAAGGTATTTATGTTTAAGTAATCAACAGAAGTACATAGATGACAAACTTATGTAACGACACATAGTGGAACCGAGAAACTAAGTCCCTCCAATTGGGCCTCCACCACTTCAATCCTCCGCAAAGTTAAGCTCACATGTAGGAGTCAATGAGGTTCTCCATCACAAAGTAGGAAGATGTTGGGGGTTGAACACAAGAAGTTCATACTTTCAAGGACAAAGGGATGCAGACTCAATATGAATTGAAATTTCTCCATAGTGTCTTTGCTCTCAAAGTTGAATTGTCGATTGTCCGAGACTTTGATATGTCTCAATTTATAGTGAGATC
>CBVK0103694273.1:0-19156 GCA_900067695.1 Picea abies
TAGGAAGAGCTTGGGGGTTGAACACGAGAAGTTCAAACTTTCAAAGACAAAGGGGTGCAGACTCAATATGAAGTGAAATTTCTCCACAGTGTCTTTGCTCTCAAAGTTGAATTGTTCTATGGGGATTCAAATTATTGTTCTATGGGGAATTTGTGGAAGACTTTTTTTCTCATTCCATGAGTTGGATATAACCATAGAAATGGAAACCATAAAGATGGTGAGAGGATTATTCTTTGAAGAATTAAAGTTGTACTTTCAAGTAGGCTTATGCTGCTAATTATATAATGGAAATTATTATAGTGATGTTTTGAGATAGATTATACTAATGATTTGTTTTGATTATGGAAGTGGCCATAATGTTGTTGTAAGAAATTACACCCATAGAATTTCTACAACCTTGTAGGTAATTGGGTTGATGGTTGGGGCATAGGGAAATCTATCTTACAACTGAGAATCCATGGAGTCCCAACAAAGAGATTCCATGGCCAACCTATGTTGGATCACCTTTAGGGTTATGCAAGTTGAGGGGGAAGAGTGTTGGTTTATTGGGATAACTATTGAGGGATTCCCCGCCATTGAGAGTTTTTTGGGTTATGGGTTGACCAAGAGGACATAGATCCAAATCTTGGAACTCCTCCCTTGTTGATTCATATCCTTAGCCAAGGGGTAGCCATTGTCATATAAATATTAAGTGTGATGGAGAGCTTAAGTTCGGGAACAATGTCCTTCATTTGCATCCAACCAAAGGATTAATTACCCAGAAAGATAAGTATACTTGGTTGTGTTGTGAAATGCAATGTTATTATTCTTTCTATTTTGCATAGCATTATTTTCTAGATCGTGTAAATTTATGTTTATGCACAAACATAGATGTAATGATTATAGAATCCCATTCATGTATTAAGACCAAAATTAAACGTTAAATCTTGTTGCAGCTTTTTTTTCGCTATTGAATTCTATAGCTAGCTAGAGAAATAAATTTAGGTATAAAAGATAACAAATTATGATGTTTTTGAGGTACCTCATATCCTCAGCCATGCATTGAGGTTACTAAGTATATGGCAATATGGTATGAAAGCTACATATTATAACATTGAGGCCATATGTGCCATGAATTTGATTTCAAAAGGGAGAATTACATATTCGATGTGAATTGTTTGATAGAATGCCTCATTGAGAATAACTTGCGGAAAAATATTGTTTGCAGGCTATGTATGTGGAAAAAAATGCCAATGGATAAAAATATATGAAGCCATAATTGATAAATTTATGTTTTGATATGCTAAATGACATTCTTTGACAAAAAACATGTGTTTGTATGGAGCCACCACCAATGAATTTATAATTATAGAGTTTGTCTCTTAGATAGATTAGGCAAATTATGAATGTGGCGAGAAATGCCCAAATTAATTATGGCATAAATTTGAATGGTTGGTAATATGGTCAAATTCATTCTAAAGGGTATGCTATAAATTTCTTCGAACAAAAGTTATTTTTATGATGACATGTGAAGGTGGTTGTTAGATTTTCGCTAGCCATTCGATTTTTTAGTTTTCAAAGTCTGAAAAACTCCTGAAGGCTATCAAGATATTTTAAAAGTTCGACGTTTGAAATGTCGTTGATGGATTTTGTAGCATTTTGAAAGTCACAAGTAAGGAGATCCCTCAAGGCTATAAGAGAATTTCTTAAGTCAATGTTGAATTTTTTCAATGGCTTTGAAATCAATTCGAAAAATCAAAGTTCAAAGAAGCTACCACAATTTCAAGACTATTTGAAAATCAAAGTTAAGACAAGTTCTGATGACTGTGGAGCATTCTAAAAATTTAAAGTTTGAAATTCATCCGAAGAGTTGCAGAGCAATTAATAAAAATCAAAGTTTTTCCTATTGGCTTGCAAAGCATTTTGAAAGATCGAAGTTTGAAGTCTCCCTAAAGGTTTCAAAGCATTTGGAAGGATCAAAGTTTGAAGTTTCACCATAGGTTTACAAATCATTATGAAAGACCAATGTTTGAAGTTTCCTCGTAGGCTTATAGAGCATTTTGGAAAGTTCAATGTTTGGGAAGGCTCTAATGGTCGTAGAGAAATTCAAAAGATGGAAATTTTTGGAGGCTACGATGGCCATGGAGAAATTCAAAATATCAAAAGTTGTGAAGGCTTCAAAGGTCCTATAGTAGTTCAAAAGATTGAAAGTTGTGAAGGCACCAATGGCTACAAAGTAGTTTGAAAGATCGGAATTTTTCAAGGATCTAATGGTTGCAAATCAATTCAAAAGATGAAATCTTGGAAAAACTCCAATGGTTTTGGTGGATAAGGGAAGTTCAGAGATGGAAATATTCCCAATAGTTTCAAGGAATGCTAAAAGTTCAAAGTTTTGAATTGCCTTGAATAGGAAAGGCCCAATTTTTTTTTATGAAAGAACAATTCAAAAAACAAAAGGTCACCTGGAGTCAAAATCTTGTTTCATTCATAACATGAGTAGATAAGGTTAGAAGTAGATGAATTTTTAGGTGTATGTCTGTAGTGATGATGACTATAAAAGTGTCAGTGACGATGGTTTGCATATTAGACTCCAAAATTCCAGAAAATGGCAATGAGTAGTTTTTAGAGAATACTATGGTGCTTCCTAGCAACAACTTAGTTAGTGATGAAATTTGGATATTTTATAATATGAGTAGGCATGAGAAAACCCAGTGGAGATATTCCAAAACATTTGTAACATAGATGAAGAAATAGGCCAAAATCTACTATTCTAGGAGACTTCTTTACAATTTTGGAAACTGTAAATGGAGGAAAAGTGACTTGAGAAAGCAATTGTGGATTTTTTTTCCAACTCAACATATGATAATATCAACAACATAGACAAGTTTTTCATAGTAAAAAAATTGTGGATCCCATCCATTGGAAGATAACACTTTTTGCAAATTTTTTCTAAGCTTGGAGAAAGTGCAAAAAGGGAAAAGTTTACAATTTCAAATTAATGCAAAAAATGACTTGAGCATCTGATCACTGATATGAAAGTTGTTTTGTACTAGCAATTAGAACTTTTATCAATGTATGTTACAAATGTTTTTCTAGTTCTTGCTTTATTTTCTTCTATGGGTAACAAAAGTTAGTCTTTGACATTGATTACACCAGCCAAAAAAAGTGCAGAAATTGAGCAAAAATGGTGATTTCAAAGAGTTGTAACTTTTTTCTTCAGACTCATAATAGAGCATGAGTACAACAAGTGGAAATCTCTTTTAGAGGAAAATGCAATAAAAGGTTTAAGTTTTTGAAATGTGATATTGGTTGTTTTAGAAATTTGGAGGTACATAGCCTCTGGGCTTGTTTGGACAAGGTACGTGTCAATGTGGCTTGGAGGTACATAGCCTCTGGGCTTGTTTGGACAAGGTACGTGTCAATGTGGAAGACCCCCAAGGTATTTCCAATTTGGGGACAGAGGTTTAAAATTATGTATGAGCATACTATAAGTGGAAGTAATTAAGGATGACTACAAGATACTTCATAATGGTGTTTGCATGGTAGTATGAGGAACAAATGGTTAATCAAAGCATGGTAGTACAAGGTGCATATTAGTTAGCAAGGTGAATGTTGGACCAAAGATGGCTGAGGTTTATGTAGTATTGAATAAAGAATGTGGGTCGGTTTCTTAATAAGAAGGCTTGTAATTTATTGATTAAGATTAACATGTGCAATTTGGGATTGCAAATAAGTGTTAGGAGAGGTTTTGGACGTGGTAATTGATTTTTGTATGAAACACATAATCAATGACATATACAAGGGGTCTAAATTGTATCAACATCATTATTCATAAAAGGAAGCATGTAAGCCCCTAATCTTTTTTTTTCCATGAAAAAAATCATACTTTTTATTCAAAGGAGAACAAAAGGTACTTTCTTCAAGTGCATTTTCACGTTACAAAATAGGCAAGTTTTAATACCCCACATAGTAGGTGAAAATATATTCAAAATAAGGGGTCTCATATGTTCTTCTATGTTCTGAACAATGAACTTATATACTATTTCTCCACTGAATCTCAAAACTATTCTTAAGTTGTCACTTATTACCTATCAAATATATTCTAATATGAAGAACATTATAGTCATCAAACAACACCAACGTAGTATCCGATACGAGCTGAAGACATAAATGGTAAAAATGAATACTGTATCAAGTACTAATGGAGTATTTGGTGATATTTCCAAACCTGTGTTCTTTTATAAATTAACTTCCTATGAGCCGAGACAAACCTGTATTTGATAATGCATATGCCTCCCTAGTAATTTATCGATAAATGTGTGATAAGTAAATATGATTGAATACTTTGGAAACTACCTTGAGTTGATTAGCCAAATCATGTAAGGATATATCTCAAACCACTTGTGCTCCCTTCATCCAACTGACAACAAAAGACGAATCATCAAAAACCCGAAGACTTGTTATATGTTTTGAAAGTGCCAACTTCATTAATAATCACAAAGTAAAAAGTTTTGCTTTGTTGTTAGTACCATTACCAACACAAGCACATAAATCTAGTTGATGTCCCTCCTAGAGATGTAGGACTCCTCCAATGCCACACTGTGATTCTTCTCCCTAACAAGCACCATTGAAAAATTCCCAAGGGAAGGACATGTCCCAAACTAGCTCGCCCATTACCCAAGGACTCTTAGATGTCCCTTCTGCTATATTAATGTATGCATGTGCCTTATTTACATCATTGATTCTTGAACAACAATAAAGGTACTTGTTGTTAGCTGTGATATTTGCATGGTTAAATTTTGGTCTTAAAGATTCATATTTTTCCTATATACATAACTCCTTCCTATATCGTTTTGTCTATTATTAGGTCTTATGAGAGGTTTTAAAGCTTGAAATTGAAGTTTTGAAACAAACGCTACAGGAAGTTCCCACGACAACATAGTTTTGGGTTTTTTGTGATGGATGATGGTGAAACATGATAATTAAACTATTCCACACCCTAAAATACACATATGACATGAGTAGTGAGGCAACAAAAGGTAATGATAAGCCATATTGGCATGAAATATCATATGCTCTGTTTTTGCCTTATAACAAGAAGAGGGGGTTTGGAGATGGTTTTGTGATTCTTAGGGATGCATTTAAACATGTTTTAGCCTTCATAAACCATTTTTGATCATCAACAAAGTGTTTTGGAGTAGTCTTGTATGAAAAAGGAGAAAACAGACTATTGAAAACAAGGGATTTTCTGGAAATGACTGTTTTTGCAGTCAAGTTCAAACTCAGTCTCTGACCAAATGGAGAGGAATTTGTTAAAAAAAGAGAGGTTTTTCTCCAGAAAAAGATCATATACAAAAACCTCTCTCAGTTTTCACATAGGTGTCATGGTTTGGGAGATACAAGCAAAGATTTACAACTCATTTTCTAGATTTGAAAATACAAGAACTTTTTTGTTTTAGTCATCATCTTTGGGAACCGATTACGAGGATATGGAGAGGTATTTTGAAAAAAGGAAATCGTTTTTTTATCAAGAACAAGCTCATATACAAAAACCTCCCTCATTTTTCACACAGGTGTCATGGTTTGGGAGATACAAGCAGATATTTACAACTCATTTTTCGGATTTGAAAATACAAGAATTTTACTGTTTTAGTCATCATCTTTGGGCACAGATTACGAGGAGATGGAGAGGTAATTTCAAAACATGAAAGAGGTTTTTATCAAGAACAATATGATATATAAAAACGTCCCTTAGGTTTTACACAGGTGTCATGGTTTGGGAGATACAAGCAAATATTTCCAACTCATTTTTCATAAATTCGCCATATGTTGTGAAATGGGACAGTTAGCCCTTAGTTCGATTCCACACGTGCCAAGAGGAGGTTTCAAGTCAAGAGGACACATGGATGTTAAAGGAGGATATTTTTTCTAAACATCCTCAAATATTTGATCTGATTTGAATGTATTTAATGCTCTAAATTTCAAACTCTAGATTTTACGTATGGGACTGATTTTCGAGATTTTTTGCAATCTTTTTGATTTGACTAAGTGCAAATTCGACCCTAGGAGGTGTCATCTATGTATATTTTGAAAGGATTCGGAAGGTCGACAACAATACCATACAGAGATCAAGAATTTATTAGGACGACATCAACAGGTCTTTGAGGCAATTCCACCAGGGAGACCACCTGACAGGGGATTTGAGAACACCATTGAGTTAGAGGAGGGGGGCAAACCTATGATCACCCCCCCATTGTCATCCTAGGAGGTTCAAGGATGAGATAGAGAAGGAAATCAAGGAATTGTTGGCAATGGGACACATCAGACCGAGCAGCAGCCCATTTGCTTCTTTAGTTGTCTTAGTTCTGAAGAAGGATGGCACCATAAGGACGTGCATTGATTACCGAGCCTTGAACAAGAAAACCATCAAGAACCGGTACCCTATCCCACGCATTTACGAGTTGATGGATGAACTGCATGGGGAAATTTTCTTCTCAAAAATTGATAAGAACCGGTACCCTATCCCACGCATTTACGAGTTGATGGATGAACTGCATGGGGAAATTTTCTTCTCAAAAATTGATCTACGCTCTGGATATCATCAGATCAGCATCCGAGAGAAAGACATAGAGAAGACGACATGGAGCAGGTCAACTCCTACACCAAGACAAGTGGCTCACCTGGGGCCAAATTCAACAGAAATTTCCTCACCTGATGAGTGAACTCAATGCAATGGAGAACATTTCTTTTTAAGGGAGGAGGACTGATCCAGGTGGATATTGGTGGCCACCCACCTATTCCAACTAGCTCATCTTGACAGTTTTAATTCAACATGTTCTTCTGTAATTCTTTGTAATTGCGGGTTATATTAGATCTGATATTTCCATGGTCAAATTTTGGTCTTAAATATTCATATTTTTCATATATACTAGAAATAATGCCTTCCTATATCGTTTTGGCTATTATTAGGTCTTACGAGAGGTTTTGAAGCTTGAAATTGAAGTTTTGAAATAGGCACTACGGGAAGTTCCTGCGACAGCCTATTTTCAAGAAAATGACATAGTTTTGGGATTTGGAGATGGTTTTTTGATTATAAGGGATGAATTTAAACATGTTGTAGCCTTCATACACCATTTGTGATCATTAACAAAGAGCTTTGGAGCAGTCTTGTATGAAAAAGGAGAAAACAGATTGTTGAAAACAAGGGATTTTATCGAAATGCTTATTTTTGTAGTCAAGTTAAAACTCAGTCTCTGTCCAAACAGGGAGGAATGTGTGAAAAAAAAAAGAGTATCTTCTCAATAACGGGCTCATCTCCAAAACCCTCTCTCATTTTTTACACAGGCGTCATGGTTTGGGAGATACAAGTAGATATTTACAACTCATTTTTTAGATCTGAAAATTCTGGAATTTCCTATTTTAATCATCATCTTTGAGCACATATTAGGAGGATATGAAGAGGTATTTTGAAAAAATGAAAGAGGATTTTATCAATAACGAGATCATATACAAAAACCTCCCTCACGGTTTACACAAGTGTCATGGTTTGGGAGATACAAGCAGATATTTACAACTCATTTTTCATATTTGAAAACACGGGAATTTTCTTGTTTTAGTCATCATATTTGGGCACAGATTACGAGGAGATGGAGAGGTATTTTCAAAAACTAAAAGAGGGTTTTATCAAGAATGAAATAATACGAGAAAAAAATGTCTCAGTTTTTACACAACTATTATGGTTTGGGAGATATGAAGTGATTTTGCAGCCCTATTTTTCATAAATTCACCATATGATGTGAAATGGGACAGTCGACCCTTAGTTCGATTTCACATGTGCCATGAGGAGGTGTCTAGTTAGGAAGACACATGGATGTTCAAGGAGGATATTTTTTCTAAATTTCCTCAAAGATTTGATTTGATTTGAATGTATTTAATGTTGTAAATGTCAAACCCTAGATTTTAGGCATGGGACTATTTTCCATATTTTTTGTAATCTTGTTGATATAAATAAGTGAAAATTTGACCCTAGGAGGTGTCATCTATGTCTATTTTGAGTAGATTGGATCCAAACTTTGAGGATCTAGTTTCTATCTCATATATCTATAAATCTCATGGAAAATCATATGTAAAAGGGTTAGGATTAAGTCTGAGGGACTGATAGAGAGCCACAGAAGGTGAATAACCTATGTAATATTTTGAACATCCTGTCAAGACTTTTATGTAAAGATTTCAAATGATAACAAAGTTTTTGATCAGTTTGTTATCTTGTGTTAATCATTTTTCTGTCATCTTCTTGAATATGTATTTTGTTGCTATCGAGTATACGTATGCAAATTCTGTGTTGAGAGAGTTATTATATCGGTTATGCTTTATTTTTCGCCACATGCATATTCAAGTTCTTATATTCATAGTCAGAAAGGGTTTCTGAATGTTGAGTATTCTTCCCTGTAAGTGTATCAAGGATCAGGGTGGTTTTTGATTAACTTACAGTTTTTTTTTCTTCATTTCCTCATTCCATTTCTCTATAGCCTTGGAGCTGATCTAAGTTTTGTTAGCCTGACCTGTTTCCCATAGAATGTTGAGACAATGTTATTTGTTTTAATGGACTCCATTCCCAATGGCCAGTTGTTTATTTGCAATCATCTCATTGCCTTCATATTGATCCTACCACTCTCTAAGTTTTCCTAAAACCAATTAAATCAAGGTGTGCTAGGCTTGACTCTTTAGCAGTCAAGAGTCAACTTCTAGCGCTAACACTTGTCACAATATCTTTTGTATTTTTTATCTTTAACCGATTTATCATCCTAGGAAAGCTGAGCTTAATAAAAAATCTGATATGACCATGACTCCATTGATCTTGGAGGTTTTCTTGTTTGATCAATAAGGTTGGGAGGCTTTACTCTCTTGATCCATGTTATAGGTTTTCCTCTACAAGTGCCTTGACACGTCCTTCCAAGAGGATTGGTGGTATGCGTAGATACAACACAAGGCGAAATGATGAAGAGAGAGGAAAAAAGGGAGAAGGAAACCTTTTCCCATAAGAGGGAAAAGTTGATGGGATCTCCTTGTTGGAGTCACAAAAATTTAGTGAACATAAGGATTCATGCTACCACACACAAAGTGAGGGCGGGGGTGGAATATCACCCAAGTTCTCACACAAATGAAAGCAACTTACATATTGTTTAATGTTACTTCATGCTACTTTAGGAGTTATATTTTTTTAAATCCTTAGTGGGAGTATGATTAAGGATGTAATTTGCACAATTAATGGTTTCTCCTCCAAAATTAGGATTGAGTTCCATTATGGCCACAATCACCCCCTTTCATTTTTCTTCTATAAGCAAAAGGAAAGGGGCCCCTTGCTAAAATTTGAGCTCTATTGCCTAATTCCCACCAGTATCAACCTACTTGATATTTTTGGTTCACCTTGAGGGGTGAGGGTTTTTGATATTTATTGATTGTTATCTTTGAGGATGTTTGTTAGGACCAATAATCCCTTTGATCTTGTGCTTTCAAATGATTCTCCATCATATCTTGGGTTTATAATGCCTCATTTAACTTTGCATGATGAAATTGATAGCTTATCTTTGGAATATTTTCTAAATTTTGAAATTTTTGTTGATCCTATATAATTACTCAATTCAATGTCCTATTTTATATGACTTGAAGGAAACTTGCTTTCAAGGATCTGCTTTCACCTTGTGCACTGACCTGAAATATCATCTCACTGCATCATTGAGAAGTAAATGGTTGACTTGAATGAAGAACATATTTGCATCTCTTCATCCTCCTACATAAACATTATACCTAATGTCTTTATATTCAGGTTTGAACTCTTACATTTAATTAGATTCCTCAGTGTAAATCCCATGACTTGAATTAAAGGAATTTTAATGTATTCTAAGAGTTTGATATATTAATTTTAGTTAAGAAAGCAAGAGACATCTATCCTCATAATATTGGTTTACAACAAAAAATTAGTTCGTAAAAGGCCAAGATCACAGATAGTGACTTCTTATCATTTCTTCATTTTTGAACAAGCCTTTCTCCTTAACTCTTTTTCATTTGATGAGTAAAATGGCGATGGGAAGGAATCTAAATTTTATAACGTATTAGCAAGTATCTCCTTCCTTGTGTAACAAAGTTTATTCTTGATATGCTTACAGGAATACGGTTTCAAAGTTATTTTCTTATTAGATTTTTCTATTGTTTCAAGTTTTCAAGAGGATCATGCCTAAGCAGAAGATCATATGCAATTGGTCATATAACACAGAGGAAACTCAAGAGAAGGGATTCTAGTTACTGAAAATGATGGAAAACTCAAGTGCTGGTGGGAATCCCCCATTCTTGTATCTTTAGGCAAGGATCCTCTCTAGTCAGATCTTTATTCTTATTGACCCTAGTAGTAGGAATTGAGCCTTTCCTTTTCCAAAACCCAACTGGATTTTCCTTTTGTTGGTTTTTATTCATATGAGATATAAGAGATATTCAATATATTATTACAATAATAAGTGTTCCATATATAGGGAACATAAGGTGGCCATCCATGAAAGGATACGTCCCTTGAATAATCAATAACTATTTATTATTATCATTTACTTATTATATACTATATTTAATAATGAATAATAATTATATTATTAATTATTATCTTTAGAGAATGTCTTCCCGATGTTGTCTAAACATCAACACCTTTAACACCATTGCATTATTTTATTTTTCATTTCTATACCAAGGTCTAAGTTTTATTTTATTGGAACCCTGATACATGACCAGAACCTTGACCTCTACGTGGAACCCATGATCCATGGTGGAACCTTGACTCATAGTGGGATCTTCCCATCAAAGTCTCCTTATCGGTCTTTCCTTTATCGAGAATCCCCATTCGGAATGCTGAGTTTATATTACCTCGAGACCTTTACTGAATCCCAAAGGCCATAAGCCTATCAGGTTTGTACTATAGGGATATCAAGTTAACAAAATTTTATGAGTTTCCAAAACCCAAGTTCGAAATCCTATCAGATTCTCCTTTATCGGAGGGGACCCTAGTGCTCATATTCCTTGCTCGAATTAGTCCTTTTTTCAAATCAACGACCCAAATTATTAGTTTGGATTTATCAACAATCAATTTTCGTCCGCTCATAGTCAGACTAGCCATGAGCTATCATGATTACCTTTTCAATCTCTCCCATTGGACTCTGAAATCCTGTCAAACTCATCCTATCATGCCCCCACATTGCAATCATGATTTTTCCTTTGAGTTTTTCCCAATCCGATAAACCTATCAGACTACTCTTTATCACGTTTACCTCCTCAAGGATTTCATATCAGCAAGCCACAATGGCATCAATCCCCTTTCATCCTATGGGTCATTCCCTGTGGCCATGATGTCTCATGATTGCTTGTTTTTTCCGACATGGATTTTAGATGATGCAAGCCCATCGGGCTCAACCTTTCAGATTTGCACTATCAGATTGTTCACTTCCCAAACACTATTGGATTACCAACACCTTCCCGAAGCTTATTGTGTTTCCACTTCACATAACGTCTTCATAAAAATTTATATTGGAAGGCTTAGCTTTGACTCATTCAAAAGATTTTTACCACAATATATCTTCTTGAAATTTCTGTCGGAGTACCTCTTTCCCACCCACCATTTTCATCTAACTTCAGAGTTATTAATTTATGCTTTTTAGGTCCTAGATGTGACACCTATCAGATCGTAAAAGGTTATCACGTTGGCCATGGTCCATATCATTGGTGGCTTCACACACGAATTATATGGGTAGGGTTAAACAATATAAACACCTCACAATCAAACTCCCTAATGCATGTGGGATAAATCTTTGAAACCGTAGATCAACGGTCACGATGCACCTCGATAACAGATCAAAGACAACTGAGTGCTATCATCGAAAAGTTGTGTCTCAAATTATAGATTGTTAAATTATGTATGAATTGGCCCATCAGAGAGTTGGAACGATGAAGGATGTATTAATAAATCCCTTTTTTCTATAGAATTAACTGAAGCACCCAAAGGATCTGAAGAAGGGAACATATATGGCTAAGCAAATTGAGAAGAGTTTTTAGGTTTTTCTCTATCTGAACAAACAGACTTCATGTAAAGAAGGGTATTATCATACATTAGATCCACAAGTAAATTAAGATCCTTGTTTTATGTCAGAATGGTCACTGAGAGATTATTAGATCAGTTGGAATACACCAACACTCTGATAAGATAAATATGCCACACGAAATGAATGAATGGATATCTGAGACTACACCAACAGGGTTATGGGAATCATAATATCCACTAACAACAACTCGCAACTCGTGTCAAATATGCTATAGAAGTAACTCTTGGGGTTTGGCAAGGGCCAATGCGAAGACATAGAGCATTGTCTGAAGAGTGTTCGTAAAAACAAGACACGAAAATAGATCACACTTCATGGATATTTCCCCCAGGAGGAACGAATCTTCTTAAATTCGCTCGAAAATCAGAGGAGCCTCACTTGTCTTGGGAAAAGAGAAAGAACATTTATCCTCCATAAGCTTAGGATCAACAATTTAGGGCATGGCATTTCACAATTCATCCTAAGGCATCTCTCCCAATTGGTCGAGGTTTGACTACAACAAATAATCCAAGAAAAAATATTGATAGTGAAGCTTGATTGAGTCATTCTTCCAACTAATAGAGCTCCATTGATCTAGATACCATGAAGGGTTCGGATTTAACAAAAGGAAGGATCTAGACTGAATTAGTGAAGATTAGAAGAGGAGGGATTGCAGTCGTTGGTGATATTTTTCAACTAGACACCGGACATGTGGGTCTCCTTCAATAAAGATCCTTTTTATCTGTTTTTGAATTTCTCGAGACCCTTTTTCTGTAGAAGAAGAAAAGTGATGAAGAAGAAAATGCCACCAGTAAACTGGATGGGGTGAGAAGATTGGTTGTATAACTTGTTGTTTATTCTAAGGAAATTAGAGGGAATATGAATTGACGCACAACCGAGGGATTGTGAGCGCTTGAGAGGAAACCGAACAAAACAAATGAAGCTACCAAGGCATACGAGTAATGAATGATATGCAGTGAAGATAGAATTCATAATAAATTCCCATGATTTTAATGCAATGTTTATCAGTCAATCTATTTGAAATTGAAAAAAGGAAGAGATAATTAAAACGATCAGATGTAAATTTAGCCTCGTAGTTACAAATACTAGAAAGACTCTCCTGTACCTTATAAAAGAGAGCTCCATGTAATATACAACGACTTTTTCCAATTGTAACATTGATGATACTATTATCTCATGGAGTGAAGATCATAAGGCAATTTGGTAACCATAAATGATGTTCTTTTACATATGGGATTGTTCTGCATGTGTAATTGAATTTTTCAGTTTCTTGAATAATATCTCATATGAATTATTTATATGTGTGTTGTTCAAGTTTTCTTGAATAATATCTCATATGAATTATTTATATGTGTGTTGTTCAAGTTATTGGATGTATGTGGTTGCTAATGGATACAATGGTAATGTTATAGGCTCGATCTACAACTATTTGTGATTCAATTTATAACTTTATTGTTTTAATATGTTGTTGGTTGACGCGAACTATTTCTGCAATCTGTAATACCAATTTATCTTGTGTCTATCTTTTAGAGTTGCTCATGAGCACAATAGGTTACAAAAAAATAGATTAAACTGTTTGCATTTTATTTTAATTAGATTAGATTTATATTAGTTAGAATTATGTGGGGGACAATTTACCGTCTTTCCCCTTTTCTTTTAATTTGTAGTGGCAACTAGGTCCACATACTAGTCGAAATTTGCCATCCCAAATGAGAGTGATTCTAATTGGGACTTGCCATTGAGCATTTTCTCTAACCTTCTTGATAGGACATTTGGACCTGTCAACAAGTTCCTTAGATTGGAGCATACGATTAGCCATTTATTTTAAGGTGTGATTCTTTCTCTCAATAACCCCATTTTGTAGTGATGTGTATGGAACACTATGTTGCATTTGGATATCCCATGTAGTGCAGTAAATGTTAAAATTTGTGTTGAAATATTCACCCCCATGATATATTCATAGCTTATGAAGCTAATGTCCAAATTGTTTTTCTATGTGAGCCTTAACGGCCAAAAACATGTCCAAAACTTTTCTCTTAAATTTGAAGAAGTAAACCGAAGTGTGTCTATAGAAGTCATCAATTAAGGTTAAGAAATACTTAAACCTAGAGAAATAGGAAGAAGGAAGTGGGCCACACAAATCACTATTCGTGATCTTAAAGGGAGTCAAGATGTGCCAACATGCAAGTTGGTCAAAACTATCCCGATGATGGCTTCCAAGATCACAACTAGAACAAACACCACCCCTACAAGAGACAAGGTGAAAATGGCCATAATATGCTAACATAGTTAGTGTAATATGAGGTAGTTCAAGTGATCAAACAAGTCATGCCAAAGTATTTTGATATGATCACTATGAGAACTAGAATCTAAAGGAAGAGAAAATGACCTAAAGTTGTCAAGCTTCTACAATCTAGTAATATCGTCGACTCTTCCTGATGCTACAATATGTTGAGATTATTTAAGTTATTGATTACAACTTGATGAGGTGAAAAATCCATGGTTTTGCCTTCAACATAATGAGTGATTTTATCGACAAAAAGAAGGTTTCATGTGAGACTAGGAACACATAGTAGGTCATTAAAGTGACCAACAACTAGTTGAACCATTCTTGATCCTACAACCCCTAGAGATTTGTCATTTCAAACAAATATTTTTTTTGTGTTAGTTTGATATAGAGTAGAAAAAATGGCTTTATCCTTAGTCATATGACACGATTGTTTAGAATCAAGAATCCTCTCATTCGAATAACTAAAATATTATGCATTAAAAGAAAAACTAGAAATAGAAAGAGCATGTCCTTTTGAGGAATGATCAAACCAAAGGTCATTGTTCTTGATGGTTACCTCGGGGGCTTGAATTTTCTTAAAGAAGTGTGACTCTTGATGACCAACTCACCCACAAATATTATAATACTTATTAGACTTTTGTCCTTTTGGCTTAGCTCCTTCACTAGCATTATGATTGGGAGAAGGCTAAGAAGCTTTTGTACCATTATTTGGTATGTTGTTGTGAGGATGTTGCTTCTTGGGATGCTTGGGGTCTTCCATTTGTTATGACACTAGGGCTTTGTTAGAGGTACATGTAGAGCTGATAACTCCATGATTTAAGATCTTATCTTTCTCTAGAACTAGATAGTTACACAATCTTTTAAAAGAGGCCATTCTATAAGCAATTCCTTAACCAATAAAAGCCTCTCTAGTAAAGTGAAAGGTGAATACAAAAATAAAATAGGCATTTCAAAGGATGGAAAAGATAACAAAAATTAGTTGAATGTCATCTTTCTTGATTCCAAAATCTAGAAATAACAAACTAAGTTTCTTGAAGTTTAAAAGAAAATCCTCAATGAAACTAAAACCTTTAGGATTTAAAGCTATGATATCATTTTCAATCTCATGGGTGGGAATCTAGTCATGCTTACCAAACATAGTTTCCAAATTCATCTAAGATGCATTAGGGATATCAACCCATTAAAGGAAAAACTACAAATCGTTGGAAATGGACATCTTGATGAGCCTACATGTTGAGTTGTTTATGTTGTGCCTTTCAACTCTCTTCAATCCATCCATGGGGGAAACTGTTATTACTAAGGTGACCCTTTAAAGTCCCTCACTTCTCAATACATCCACCATATATGATTTCATAATTTGTACTTATAAGTAGGATCTCACTTGAACTAGACATATTTCAATATAGAAGTAAAATGACCCTAAAAATGGAAATTGACTAGTTAGACATAAAGTACTTGAAAAGTTATGCACTTAAAAAAATGATAATCAAAATAGGGCTGAGTGCATAAATTTTTCTTCTTAGAATTTTATGAAGTGAGGATTGAAGGTGGTTTTCTAACAAAACCTTAACACAATAGGTTGCTAACATTAGAATCTTCATAAATAAACCACATCAATGCATAGAGCATAAAATATTAATTGAAAACAAAAACTAACTGTATTCCAATCAGACTTTAGATGGAAAAATGATGACCATTTGAAAATCACTATCAAAATTCAAAATGCCAATCAAGAGGGGTTCCTCCAATAGTGACATGTGGCAATATGAGAGAGAGTTGTATATGTTAGGTGATTGGGCTACTGACATGGCATTCACATTGTAAAATCTTACAGGGTAATTGACACATGGTAAGGTGCTAATATGGTACACTAATGTGGCAATGATGATGTGCTAATGGGTGCATTGAGAGGTGTCAACACGTGGCTAATCCACATGGAAATATGGGTTTGTGTGTTGTGTATGTAGCATAATGAGGCAATGGTCTTGGTGATTTAGTCTGCAAGTCAAAATAACATATTATTTTAAATAGTGTAACCCCAAAGTAAATTATACCTACTCTTTAGGGTATGTTACAACTTTTCAAAGGGGGTGTGAAGACCTATGGTAGGTTGTAACAGTTATGTTAAGTGTGGTTCCCATGAGGAGAAGTTGTTCCAGGTGGATATCTATGGCAACCCACCTATTCCAACTGGCTCACATACATATTTCATCTTGGCAGTTTTAGTTTTCATTTTGGTAGTTTTTTCTAGCTTTTCAGGTCCTGAACTTCCGAAGCTATTTTGAGGCCCTAAACAACATTTTCTGGGCCCACCTCAATCGCACTATAGATAGAGTCAAAGTGTGATGACATAATGTATATTCCTCGGATAGACCTTTCCAATGGCCTATCGTGCGCTTAAAATGAAGATCGTATGCAAAAGTTACGACCCCAGGAAGTTGATGTACCAACTTACATCTCCTAGTTTTAGGTTTTTGGATGTCTAGGGTTTTGGAATTCATGTTTGATGTAAAAAGGCCTTTGGATCCTCATTGTAATCATATTCTTGCAAATGAGCGCAATTGTCACATCTCTTCTCAAAGATAAGTCACCACCATTCTAGCAAGCTTGTTTCAGTCTGCATTTTACAGTTTCAACACATTTCTTTATTGAATAGAAGCCAAGTTTTACTGTATCTCTGTTATTGTTCACTAAATATTTTTTATTGTTCACTATATCTCTTTGTTAATAATATAAATTTGTATTCATTTCATTCTGCTCATGAAATCTGGATCAGTGGTATCAGAGCAGTCTACTCCTTATCATTCTTAGTGCATGTCCCCAACGAGGTTAGGGTACAAAGAGTTGGGTCTTGAGCTATTTTCTCTTAAGGACAAGAGCTCTTGCATGCCCAAGAGATATTCCATGGCAGGAGAAAAGAAAGAATACGGGACAAGAGATCCTTTCAAACTATTTCTCGAGGAAGCTCTCACGCAACAAAGGAACGAGATGATGGATAATTTTGTGCAAATCCTTCAATGACTACCAATAGGCGATGCAACTTCCTTGAGTGGAGGTGTCATCCCCTTCAAGGTACATATCAAATTTTATATTCCTATATTTGAATGTCATATAGACGCATATGTTGTAGACAAATGGTTGAATCTGCTAAAAAGGTATTTTTCTATCCATAACTTTTCCAATAGAGAAAATATTGCATTTGCGCTCCTTAAAGTCATCCCCCATGTCAAATATTGGTGGGAGACTTTCTATGAGCTAAAGGAAATCTTCCGGTCTAAGCTCCCCCATGTCAAATATTGGTGGGAGACTTTCTATGAGCTAAAGGAAATAGAGGAACACTCATTATTTATAGTCACACTCACTTGTGATTCCTGTTATCGCGCAGTTTGTATTTTAGGTTGCAAGGCTATAAGATAAGGGTCAAAACTGGCGTAACAGGAACCACCCCACCCAATGTCACCTCGATGGGGGGCTCTTTCTGTTTAGGGTGGCTAAGCCGAAGGGAGACGTCCCTGGCAATCTAAGGTTTGAAAGGAAAAGGCACAAAGGATTAAGGCTAGTTTCCCCTTCACAGATTACCGCCCAGAAGATAGTCAAATAAAGAATAACCACAGAAAGGCACCTGCTTGCGAGACAAGACAACAATGAAACTAGTACATGCAATAATGGTTAATACTTCATAAATCAATGACTATCAAAATTTTAATGTATATGAGCATATACAACAGTAAATATTGACGAAGTAAATGTTTGCAATAATGACAATGGCAATATAATGTTACTTGTCAATAAACACTAGAATAATATAACATCTAATGAAAATGATCAATCCTTGAATTAAATCAATGCATTAAATGTCATCAGTTGCTCATATACAATAGATTGTTGCGTAAATATCCTAGGGATGACGTCAGCTTCCTTTAGGGTTAGTATGATTTTGTTTAATAAGCAATGTAATAGACAAAGAAGGTTGACGTTTTGCTAATTAGCCAATGAAAATTACCAATTCATCAATATCTATCACAAGATGACCAAGCCAACAATTATTATCAATAAAAAATAACTCAATAAATGCTTGACATCATCATTGATTGCTGAGTTAGAGGGCTTGCTGCGTCAGGTATGACGTCAGCCCTAGTTAGTGGTGTTAGGGTTAGTTAGGGTTTCAAAATTTGAAAGTTTGAAAGATGAATTTACATAACAAGCTCAACGTTGGAAAGAATACCAGTGCCTGAGGGTAATATGGAGTCAAAAGTAAGGGAAAAAATCTCAGGAGGATTAAAATTTAAAGATGAGAAGGTTAGGTTCTATGGTGCTGCAATGGAAGGGCCCTAGAATCAAAACCCTAAGGGAAGGAGGCTCATTCTGGTTTTTCTTAAGCAAGGCCTCATGCTCCTTCCTCTTTCTCTAAATACTCTTGGAAAAATGGCTAGCTTCAAAGCACAAATATAAGGGAGAAAAGTGTTGCAGGAGCAAGGCTCTTCAAACCCTAGAAGGTTAAAACCCTAGGTGTAGAATTAACTAGGGCTAGGACGTCTCCTCTCTTCAACCTATACTTTAATGCTAACTCAGAAAAAAGAGAGATAAGTGTAGCAACGACTAGGCTATATCTTCCTTTATCAATGGATAAAACAATTTCTCAAGCATGGGGACATATAGCAATGACCTACTAGTGTGCTTGCTACCTAGGGTTTCAAGATTTTAGCAATATAATAGCAATAATATAGCAAATGTAAGAAAATTAAGCCTACAA
>CBVK0103694387.1:0-10781 GCA_900067695.1 Picea abies
GAGGTTAGGATTAGTGGGTCAAGGGCGAGGAACAAATAATGGATTTTTGTTCTAGGAAAAAACAACTTGTTGGGCCTCTTTGGAACGTTTAGTAGCTTCCAACCAAGTCTGAGGGCGAGCCATGAGAACCTAGGATCATATTTCATCCTTTAGGCCATTGATAAAGCATTCACGGAAGAACACATTTGACATGCTCTCGGTTCGAAAGGCCAAATGCTCAAAAGCAATGATAAATTCTTCCACTGTGCCTAACTATTTCAACTTGGTGATATGACCGAGATAGTTGGTATCAAATTCAAAGTGGTCATAGAGATATGCAACAAATTCGGTCCATGCAATATACCCCTGACATGAATTTTTACACCATTTCCACCATTTCCATCTTTCAGGATCTAGATAGAGGACAACATAGCGAAGTTTGTCCAAATCATCAGTAATACCATGCAAAGAGAAATAATTCTCTATTTGAGTGACCCAACCCGTGGGATCAGAGCCATCAAATTTATTGATCTCAACATGGGGAAGACATGGGTCACGATGAAAGGAGTTGGATTGAAAATGCGGATAATGAGAAGAATCAATAGAATCTGGTTGGTCCAAGGAGGAAGGACCCAGAGTGTGGTTCAACAACTGGTTGACAACATACTAGAGGGTGTTAAATTGGTTCATGAATTTGGCATCCATGGTGTCAAATTGGTGTTGGACTTGGGTCTCTAATTGTGCAAGGTGGGAATTGGTAGAGCCAATCTCAGATGCCACTTGTTGGATGGATTCCTTGGTTTGATTGATGAAAGCTTGCAGGTCTTAGTTGCAAGTGGTGGCCATTTGGAGAGGGGGAGTGCGGGTAAGGGAAAAAGGGTGGGTGAGACCACAGAAAAGGACTTATAAGTGATAGGTACCACGATGATCATGGAAAGAAGGGGAATATAATGGGATAGGCAGCAAAATAGGGAAGATGGGAAGGGGTCCAGTCCACTGAAAAAAAGGCTTAAAAATGAAAGGTACGACTACGATCAGGGTGAAAAGGGGAATCCAATGGGATATGTACCAAATAAGTAATTTCACAACCAGAATGCAGGAGGCACAATTGCGCGGCAATAGGTCTTCTCTGTTTTTCTTTTGTTTCCTTTCCAAGGGTTAGGGTATGCAGGGTGTCTATAGACAAGGATTTTCCCTGTGCTATAACTCTCTGATATACATGCGAGGTCCGACAATAATACTCGACTCAATATCTCAAGGCACCAACTAAGGAGGCTAGACCGCTACCTTAGTTGTACTACCCGACTACCTAGGTTCTAGAGAGTATCTTCCCGAGTGTTGTTCTCAGTGGCACTATAGTAGTCAAGCGACCAATCGGTTTATCTATAGAGGACTTCATGAGATCTAGGTCGATCCATATATAAGTGTTGTCTGATGCGCTACCACTAGAAGGGGTACCAATATGGGTTACAAGGGTGGCCAACAGATGTGCGCTTGAGTAACACTTGTATTTCCTACGTGTATTACTCCCCAACTGTGGGTTTATGCGCATAACGAAAGATCTATGTGGGTTTAAGACTCTAGAATACGTCTCTACCTTGAAAAAAATTAACCCACAATTTTCTACCGAGGAAAGTGCTCTAATACCACTTGTTAGGTACCAGATCTATTATATTAGCAAAAAAGTGAAATATTGTAGAGAATAACACCGCGATAACAATAGAATAGGAAAATATTGCAGAGATAACAACGAAACAACAAATTATATGGAACAACAACACCATAATTATACCTTTATTGATAGGAAACACGATTCACTTGCCTCTTCGAGGGGGAAACCTCCAACAGAGCAGAGCTCTATTACAATAATTCTTCAAGACAAAACTTCTCATACCCTCTACTCCTATTTATACTAAATCTATCTATCCAAAAGAACAATCTAGAGGAAGATCCTTCTAGAAGCGAAAGCTTCTATTAGGTCTTCTTGCATTTGACTTATTCCTCATTGCTAGGCCTTATTAATATTGACCTTTATTACACGGAAATATATTATTCTACCCACTTGAGGGGTTATGTAAGTTAGGTCCCTAACGCTCTGCCACCAGGGAATCTTGTTCAGTTTGTTCTAATGCAGTAACTTGTCTCCCATTAGCTTATATCACCGTGTCAATGTAATATTACGCCACAACGACATCCTCTAGGAAATCATCTATATAGAGTTACAACAAAGTTGAGCCTTCTAATTAGGAAAACATCTATGTGGTGCAAGCACAAAATCAATGAATAAAATAGAGAAATACACAAAGATAGAATGAAAACAGAGATTGCCAAAGACTGACAATGTTTTTTATGTGGTATGTGGGGACATAAAATAATGCACTATACAATGAACAACATTGATGAAATTATCCATGTCTTTTGTGGACTTGTAGATCATGACTCTGTGTAATGTCTAATGATTAAGACTAATAGCATGAATTACATCTATGTAGTTCATGTTTTCTTAGAATGACGAGAAACACACATCGATACAATGTAAATAATTAGTTTAAATGAATCAGATCTCTTCATTGTCACATGCACCCCTTAATGTTATGTCCATATGTTGAACCAACTTTCCTTGTAGAAGTTCTTTCCATAACATATTTGCATAAACAACAACCATGTAAGAATAATAGTTTAAACATTATTAATAATAATGAATTAACAAAGATTTATGTAAAATTGAATGAACCTAGTGATACTTCAATGTCTTATGATAATATATCTTCACCAAGAAACTCCTTTATCAAAAAATATTATTAAAATTTAAAGAAATACTAATGACACCAAAAATTGAAGTACCCTAAATCATGTAAAGTCATCAAACCTATACAATAATTAAAGCATAATTGTAATGTACTCTAAATCATGTAAAGTCATCAAACCTATACAATAACTAAAACATGCCTTTCTTAATCATGGATTTTGGTTAACCTTCACTAAGAAATTGATTTATGTGTTAACAACACTAGATGAGTTGGACATGAACAAAAATCCTCCCATCCAAATGAATTTCAAAGACAAGTTTATCCAAGTTTACCCATTATGTGAATATCACTTTTATTATTATTATTTTCATAATTTTTTGTTTAATTATAATATATATTCTCTTTGATGACTAATCAATGTTTTTTCTTTTTTTTAATATATTTCTATTAAAATTTGACAACTCAATTTCAACAAAATTGACTTACAAAAAGAAAGTTATTAAATTCCATGACACATTAATTCTTATTATTATTATTTTCATAATTTTTTGTTTAATTATAATATATATTCTCTTTGATGATTAATGTTTTTTTCCTTTTTTTAATATATTTCTATTAAAATTTGACAACTCAATTTCAACAAAATTGACTTACAAAAAGAAATTATATTTATGACTAATCAATGTTTGTCTTTTTTTTAATATATTTCTATTAAAATTGGACAACTCAATTTCAACAAAATTGACTTAAAAAAAAACACATTAATTCAATTTCAGCAAAATTGACTTACAGAAAAAACACATTAATTAAAATTTAACAACTCAATTTCAACAAAATTGACTTAAAAAAATTCTATTTATGACTAATCAATGTTTTTTCCCTTTTTTTAATATGTTTCTATTAAAATTTGAAAACTCAATTTCAACAAAATTTAATTGCAAAAATAAGTTATTAAATAATATTAAAAACTCATACAATTCATTTCCTCATTCTTCAAATATAAACTTATGGCTTCTCAAGAAAGCAAGTCTATTAAATTTTTTTATCGAATTTTATCAAATTTCCGAAAAGTTCTTACGTAAACACTATAAAGACTCGTGGGATAAAAATTCCATCCTTTTCCACGTGGATAAAAATTCCGTCACGAAAGCCTGCCAGGAATAGTGAACCGATTTCGAAAATACCGCCTGCCAGACAGTGCAGTTTTGAAAATACCGCTGAGCGGTTTCATGAGATATATCCAGCACGATGATCCACGCAAAATATTAGTTACAAAAGCAAAAGTCTGTTGAAAAAGTAGATATTAGTTACAAAAGCAAAAGTCTGTTGAAAAAGTAGATATCCGTTGCAAAAGCAAACCGAAGTGACAGGCTTGGTTTATTTCTGTTTTGAAGTTAAATGGTTTTGAATGATTTCACCGAGGCCGTTTTCTCCTCCTCCATTATGGGAGCAGAGCACAGAAGAGCAGAGAGATGTTTTGAGTTATTGTGCTTCTCTTTATGTTTGTATGTTAATGGATTGGGATAGCAGAGTTTGAGCATGAATTTTTGGCAGTCTGGAGGGGCTAGGCCTACTTTTATTCCCTTTGTGCCAGTTTCTTTCAATAAATCCCTGCAACGGGTTGCTATTATTTCTGTGTGTTTGGCTGAATTGATATTTCTGTCGAAATGGATTCTGTTTTTGTTGAAATTGTCGAAATGGATATGTGCATCTTGCTAATTCACTCTGTTCCTCTACTCTGCATTATCATGGCTCTAGTGAATACACGACCTCATGCTCTGATGCTCCCTTTCCCTGCTCAGGGTCACATTCAGGCCATGATGCAGCTCTCCAAGATTTTATATGCGCGAGGATTTTATATGCAGTTCCAAGAGTAGCCTTCTGGACGCACAGTGCTTGTGGTTTCTGCGCTTATTTCTTCGGCCATCTTCTGGTTAGCAAACGTCTTATTCCTGGCAAAGGTATATTAACTTCCTCTCCAAATGTTTTTAGCTCACTGCACTGATTTCTGGTACCAACTCTCTGTACATTCCTCATGGCAAAGACAGCTTGCTTGCTTACTCTATATGCTACTGTGTGCTGCAGATGATGCCAGGTGTTTAACGAATGGATGCATGGAACAAATATCTGCATTCCTGGAATGCCCCCATTGCGTGTCAAAGATCTGCCCACCTCCTTGCGACACAAAGACAGGAAGGAATTTGTTACAAGTCGACTCTGGAAGCCGATTTGGTATTACTTAATACCTTTGATGAACTCGATCGTCCTATACTCGACGCACTCCTAAAGAGACTTCCAGCTTTGTATACGATAGGCCCTCTTGTTTTACAGGCAGAATCTGGAAATGATAAAATATCTGATATCTCTGCCAGCTTGTGGACTGAAGAAACGGGCTGTGTGAAATGGTTGGACTACGAGAAGCCCTATTCAGTTATTTATGTTTGCTTCTGAAGCATAGCTGTTATGTCTGACCAAGAACTCCTAGAGTTAGCGTGGGGTTTAGAGTTAGAAACTAGCATTCAGGGTCACTCTGCTCTGTTCTCATGCTTTTCTGTTCTGTTCTGTTTGCTCTGTTCTCATGCTTTTCTGTTTTTTTTGTAGGTTGAGATTTGTTGGAGGCGGAACTGAATTATATATTGGAGCAACATGCTTTTATGTTCTGTTTGTAGGTTGAGATTTGTTGGAGGCGGAACTGGATTATATATTGGAGCAACATGGAGGACTTCCCTGCTCATTGCAATTAAGGATATCAAGCAAGCAACATCAAATCAAACTATGCAGAATCTGGGCTTCCAGTTCCAGGTAGGCATTTCTTTCTTATTTCCTCTCTTTCTGTAATTGATCTCAGCCTTTCTTAGCATGAATAATGGCCTAGCTTACACTTATCTTTATATGGATTTTATCTACATCATATTTGCAAAAATGAGGGTTCAGAATGGGAATGTTGCTTCATTTAAGGTTCTCATTTACATTTATGTGATAACTAGCTCATGGTTAGGGTTTATAGCAGCCGATGGTCATTGGAATGGAAATATTGGGTTTGCTGTTGAAATCATTAATGTGTATTTAAAAATTTGTGATTGCATTGTGATAGTAATAACCAACATGTGTATTTTGATGGTCATTGGAATGGAAATATTGGGTTTGCTGTTGAAATCATTAATGTGTATTTAAAAATTTGTGATTGCATTGTGATAGTAATAACCAACATGTGTATTTTGATAACCAACAACAAAGACCCTCATACACAACAGCAAAGACCCTCACACAGCATGTGCATAATCATTTCAGGGTCATAGTATCATGCAAGTGGTAGTATATCATTGTTCTCAACTGTAACCTTCTCATATGTAGCATCATGGTAGGGGAGTTTCAGATCAAAATATTTAATATCCATCTCTGGAAATGAAAAAATAAGTTGCAAAGACATATGAAAATGGATTTCAGAGAGGTCATTTCTATTTTCCAATTAAATTATTCTATTATCTAAACAATTTCTATTATTCTGTTTTAAATTATTCTATTATCTAAACAATTTCTAATTCTATGTATACGTGTAAATATTTGTATGTATACTTTGGTTTTAAACATTATCAATATTTGTATGTATATTTTGGTTTTAAATATTGTAAATATTTGTAAGGTAAAAATAAAATTAGGTCTATATTATATTTAGATAAAATTAGATAAATTATATATTCTATTATCATTTAAAAATATATGGTAGATAAAATTTAATGAAAAATATTAATTAAATTTTATATCATATAATTTTATATTATATTACCATTTAGAAAATATATATTCTATTAGCATTTAAAAAATATATGATAATTAACATTTAATGAAAAATTATTAATTAAAAATTTAAATATGATAGTTAACATTTAATAGAAAATTATTAATTAAAAATTTAAAGTAACTCATTTTCAAATAAAATGTAATTTAATTTTATAATTTATGTTTTCAATTATTTAATTTAATTTTATGATTTATATTTTAAAAAATTATTTTTAGTATATTTAATTATAAAAAATATTTAATTAAACTAATTTATTTATTAATTGATATATATTTTTTAATATAATTAAAGGGTTATAGTCATTTTTTTCTATATTTATAATATTTAATTAAATATATAATTTAGTTTGTGAAACATTAGTTTAATTTATTTAGAGTTTAATTTGTGAACTTGTGACCTCTTAAGAGGAAACACATGTTCTTAACCATTAGGCCCACTCATATATTTGCTTAACATTAATCTAAGCTAAATTAAATAACTTTAAAAGAAAATACATTTTAATTTAAGTGATTAATTAATAATTATTATATAAAACAACTATTTTATACTTTATTAAAATAATATAAATATCATGAGTTAAAATTAAAATTTTGAAATTAAAAATTATAATAATAAATATAAATAAAATAATATTAAAATTAAAATTTTGAAATTAAAAATTATAATAATAAATATAAATAAAATAATATTAAAATTAAAATTTTGAACTTAAAAATTATAATAATAAATATAAATAAAATAATTTTAAATAGTTAAATAATCAATAATGTGAACCTCTTATATTTCAAACTCATAGAATAGAGTCACACCACATAGCGGAATTTAAAACTTTTACAATTTTTTTAATGTGGTTTTTTGTTTTATTAAATTTAGAAAATATAGAAAATATAACTCATTGTCTGGCCTTTTCAAAGCATATACGTGCCTTTTGCCTTGACAGTCGCGTATACACGTAGACTGTCTCACTGCAAGCTGCGTATATACACTCTATTTTCCCAAAAAGTCGCGTACACCTTTTTTCCTTGCCTATTTGCTTGGTCTGGTGTTTGTTGGGTGAGATTTGATGCTTGTTGAGCCTTCTTAGGTCCTTGTAGTGCTTGTTGAGTTCCTATTGGATGACATGAAACCCTCTTTTGGTTGAATTTTTGGGCAAAGTTTTTCTCTTCCTCTTTTCATTTTTATTGTCCTTGTACATTGGGCTAGGTGTTTCGTTGCTTGATATCCTGCTTGAGTTATCTATTTTTTATACACAGTAGGGCTATATATAAAGTTATTTTTCAGTCCGTGCATTTTTAGTTCCAATATATTAAAAATACAAAAAATAGTCATTTTGCATTGCTTGACATTTTTTGTCTTTTGAGTTTTTATCATTAGCTTAGTGCATACAGTAAAAAATTGCATTTTACTTCTGAATTGTAGAGTTGAATTTGAAAATTGCATCGTTTTTAGAAGCATATCATACATTAAAAGTTAAAGTTAGGACTTTGTATTATTTTCATATTTACTTTTCTTGCAGAGTCATAACACCATGAGTTTCATCACCATACCTTTTTGAGTAATCACGGCCATAAAATCAACACTATAATTTAAAATTTATTAGTAACGATTTTATTTTCTAGGGTGCACAAACTAGCCTAGGATTTAGTGCCTTGGAGTAGGATTTTGTGAGTAAACTTCTCCAAAGCAATTAAATCAACATATGTGTCTAAGTCAGGGAGTGGAGAAATCCATTGTATAATTGGTAAGATCAGGAGGCTCCGCTCACACCGGAGTTAATCATGAGGTCACGTGAAATCGGTTGAAGGGATATCCCCCCGATACCTTCCTAGCATCAGAGATATTTCTGGGGATCTATTCGTATCTGGGGATCTTGTTAGTGCCTTTACCTCTGTGAGAGGCGGTGCTTTCAAGGTTTCGGGCTTTGCTACCCTGCCCATACGATGGACCTGACTTACGACTGCTCGCCTGTGCATTGGTTATACAGTGGTTTATTAGTTGCTTGACTTAGGTGTCTCATAGGTTACTTGCATGGGTTATTCTACAGGTACCTTACCCATTTGTGCCCCAAACTTGTAGAAGATGCGAGGTTATTAGCCCAATCACCTGCCCTGCTGACTCCCACATAATCAACACTTATCCTCGAGCTCCTCAAATGCTGGAAATGTAGTTGTTGGAGGTCAAAACCAACAGTTGCAAGATGGTGACCGTTTATATATCAATATGGTTGATGCGAAGATCGATGTAGCCACTCGATCTCAAGACTATAGTTCTAAACAAACTAATCCTGGTCTAGAATCTCCTCCTCCTTTGGAGATGACTTTAAAGTTTGAGAAACCAGAGCCACCGCCTCATATTCCGAAAGGAGTACTTAAGCACTCTACCCATAATCCAAATGCTAGAGCCACCTAGAACTACTCTATTATTGAGGACCTGGGTCAAACCCCTTATGTGATGTCAGCTGGCACTGCTACATGTATGATGTCCCCGGTTTGTTGGAAAGCTATTTGTTCTCCGACCCTTTCCAAGTCATTGAACATGTTGACTACTTTCGACGGTCATTCCTTCTGCCCTCACGGTATTCTCCTTGCCTTTCTGGCCCAGTTAGGTGGGAAGATGGCAGAGGTGGAAGTAGAGGTATTTGATGCACCTCTTGATTATAACCTACTACTAGGTCGCAATTGGACTTATGTTATGATCGTTGTCGTGTTGTTTGTCTTTCGTACTCTTGTTCTCCTCATGAAGGGAATATTGTGACGATCTATCAGTTATCCTTTGCGTACTCTAGTCCTAATGCATCTCTTTGACCGACGATCCATGTGATCAACAATTCTCAACCGATAACTGAGAATATCAGTGATGGAATGTATTCTTCCCTTATGGTTACTTTCGACTTCTCGGCATCGAACCATCACGTTTATGTCATGTCCAATAGGCTCATCTCGACTAGTAGGTCCATTCCTTTCCGCACGTCTTATTTTAATGTTCTGTGGACCCTACCTTCCCCGACTTCGTCTAGTGAAGGTCAGTCGCATGGTGGTATGGACATGCCACTATTAGGAGCAGAGATTGCGTATCAAGTTGTTCTTGAATATTCCACCGATCCCAATCATGTTCCCTTGCTGACGGACGAGGAGGATCTCATGTCTAGGCCCATGTGGGCCACTTCATTTTCTTGTTCACATGATTTCCTTGATGAGACTTTTCCCTCGGATGAAGCCATCATTGAAGCCATGAATGGTTCTAACAAACCTTGGGATGACTTGCATCACCACTCTTATTTTCTTCCAGAGCTTGAAAGAATCGAACAAGTCGACTTTCGATCTAGTTTGAGTGAGATAGTCTGTCATGCCATAGTTCCACTTCATACGCAGGACATTTATGCTGAAGGAAATATGGTGAGCATTTCTCCTACCATCACAATTGACATCTCTCATACCCCTGGTAATGGTGAAAATGTAAATATTGGTGCGGATTGTTCGCCAGAGGAAATCCTGATCTACACTGAGCTCTTCAAGGAATTTCAAGACGTATTTGCTTGGTCCTATGAAAAGATGTTAGGAATTGACCCTCATATTGTCAAACATGATATTAGAACTTATCTGGATACTAAACCTATTCGGCAGCGTCTTAGAGTTGTCAACCCTCGAAAGGCCCCTTTTATTAATGTAGAGGTGGAGAAGCTACTCAATGCTAGTTTCATCTACGCGGTTCCCTTGACCGAATGGGTATCCAACCTCATTCCTGTAGATAATAAGCAAGGAACCATCCATGTATGTATGCATTTTCGTGACTTGAACAAGGTTTGTCCAAAAGACAACTTCCCCACATCTTTCATCGATCAGATCCTCAACCTTTCAGTGTGCCATGACTTTCTCTTTTCATGATCTTAAGCAAATGGTCAAAGCTTACCTTGATGATGTTGCTTCTCACTCTCACAAGAGAGCAGATCACGTTACTCACCTTCTTCTTGTTTTAAAAAGATGTTGTTACTATAAAATCCAGTTGAACCCTCACAGGTGCATCTTTTTCGTTAAGTTTGGTCGTCTTTTGGGTTTTCTAGTTTCTGAGAATGGGATCATGGAAATTACCACTCCACGTGCCTTTCTAGGTCTGATAGGCAGATTCCCATTTACAAACACTCTGAGTTAAAATGCATGGAAATCTATAAATACTATGTGTGCCTTTCTAGGTCTTATAGGCATATGCCCATTTACAAACACTCCGAGTTACAGTGCATGGAAATGTACAAA
>CBVK0103694405.1:0-10816 GCA_900067695.1 Picea abies
CATGTTGCTCTCAACTGAACCTTTAAAGCATTCCTTATATGAAAGCCTTGCAGCACCTTTTTCCTTTGTGATCTGACACCTTAACCCATAGAGGAATTTTCCCCGAGTGTCCTTATCCTGCACATGTCTCCTTGCCTTGAGCATCAATATGTTCCATGCGCTTGGAACCAGTTTTCTTGCTAACGACACTTGTTTCCTCCTTTGTAATGTAGCATTATTTTATTCTTTTTCAAGATCATTAAAAATTTGAAAAAGAAAAAAGAAATCAAATATTCCACAAAGAGGGGACGAGATATAACAATTATTTTTCCGGCAACAAGATAGTCGCCCTTGGACAAAGCAAATCCTTTTGTTTGTTCCCCAAGCATTGGGATCTAGTATGACCTTGGGAAGTTTTTCTCGATACATAGAGTTGTGTCCTCCTCCGTTTGGTTACTCTTCCAAACATATGGAGAGTTTGTGGTGCCTCTTGCATCATAGACTTATGTCAATATTACATTGCATGAGTCTGATCATCTTTCGTGCTTTTTTCCAAGGGAAGTTTTATCCAACCTAAGTCGGCCATTATGTATTTTGTCTCTTGACTTTCATGAGTCGACCATCCCGTGAGTCCACTCAAGTTCAGATTCAAAATCGACGAAGTTTTGTGCCTAATGATTGATATCCTCCAGTCTTTCCCTGAAGGTATGTCGAAGACCTAAGAGTAGTGAATCTTACACTCCTATTGTACTCCTACCTGAGCAGTTGAAGATATTGAAGTTGTTTCTCGAGTTATGAAGTCCTCATCTCCAGCCACAGGCATTGATGATTCTTGAAGATGCATATTATATTGTACTTGAATATCATCGATTGATTTTGAGATGTAGATTCATTTTTTATTGCTCATGGATACACTTTATATAGACATTTCTATGACATGGATCTGCAATCTACTTGATTGGTAGCCATGATTAGTTCATCCTGAGCATGGTATGTCTGCCTCAGAGAGATTATTATTGTATTGTAGATGGCAACCTCTTGAACTCTGGTCCAAGGCTCACTCGACTTCGTGCCTTCCCACTGGTAAAGATATTGTAATGTATTTTGGCCATCAGTTTCTCTTCTAACCTCACACATTAGGGGGCATCTATTATAGCCCTAAAATTCTCTACATATGCATACATTCCATTGGCCTTTCTACTTGCACAATTTTCCAAATTATTGTTGAGGATATCTGTTTAAAAAACCATTTTTTGGAGCATGTACGTGCTCTGTTGCATTACTGCTCATGTACATACGCTAGTTGCATACTAGACAACCTGCATGCATACGCTAGCTACACACTAAACAACCTTCATTTACCTCCAAAAGTTGCAAGGAATTCAGTGAAGTTTACGGGCTATCGAGGGTTTCCCAACCAATTCACCCATTGTAGCCCATCTCCAAATCGAATAACTATCCTTTTATCATATAAAAGGAGTCCCTGGGGTCCCATTCAAACATCAAGCATTAGAATAAAGAAACTCTGCCAAATCCCTCCCTCTTTTTTCCCAATATTTGCAGCCCTTTCTCAGATTTGACCTCAACATTCCCCCTCCATCCCTCTCCCCATACAATCCTTTCCCTATGTTCCAAGGAGATCAGTTTATTGTGAGAGGTATTACGGGAATGATGCACTTGGAGAAGCATTAAGAGAAGCCTGGACCAGATTCGTGGAGCGTTTGCCAACGAGAAGGTTGTAACTTCTGTAATCTTTACATCTGAATAAAAGAATTATGTTTATGTCCCAAATATTGTGTTTTTGTGCTTATTTGATTAATGCAATCACATTTGTATCTGAACCCTAACACTGATAAGTAGAGATAGAATATCTTGTAGCTTTGTTGTTTAAATATTTTTCGGGTCATCTTTGGGAGGAGACCAGTAGTCCAAGAAACTACAAAGGAGAAGGAGGTCTACACCAACCGAAAGGACCTAAGATACACCCTCTTTTCCTTCTCTTATCTTTTAAAGTCAGATTGTTTGGGGTAGTTTAGAAATAGGATTGTCTTTTAAGGGAGATCAATGCTCTGCCTATACTCTGACCCGGTATAGTAATAGGGGGATTTTCCCCGCTAGCATTACATTTATTATCAGTTTCTACAATTTAAAGAGAATTTTGTAGATATCCTCATTTGAAATGATTTCTTGAGTAAGCTTCTACCTATGACATTTTATGATAAGAAGACAACTTTGTAGATTAATGGAAATATTGCTTTGTTCCAACTAAAAGTATATATGAAGAAAAGGTGAACAGAATAGGAACCTACAAAGAAGTAGAAAAGATTAAAAGGGATTGTTCATCTAACTGAAGAAAAATCCATGTATGAAAAGGATTTAAGAGAAATAAAAGAAGAGATTTCAAGGAATTATTGCTCGTAACAATCTAATACATTATAGAAAAGAGAAATGTATGTTGTAAGTGTGCCTGAAGTCCTGTATGTTAATCCTACTAAGGATAATCATATAGGAATGGAAGTTGAAGTTTTTGCAGGTTGCCAAAGACAAATCAATGACCTCTTGGATAGAGGACTCATTGTTCCCTCTCGATCAAATTGGGCATGTATAGGATTCTATGTGAATAAGCATGATGAGAAAAACAGAGGTAAGAAGAGACAAGTTGTGGATTATTTTCCACTCAATGAATTATTGAAGGATATTAAGCATCATATTGCTAACAAAGAGTATTTGATTAGACGAATGAAAGGAATTCATATTTTTTCTATGCTTGACTTAAAATTTGGATTTTGGAAAAAAAAAAACATTAGGCCTAAAGATAGATACAAAACAAAACTTGGTGTTCCTATGGGAAATTATGAATGAGTTGTTATGCCTTTTGGTTTGAAGAATACTCTTAGAGAGTTTCAACATAGAAAGGATGATGTCTTTAGACCCTGTATAAAATTTATTGCCTTATATATTGATGATATCTTAATTTTCAGTACATGTTGGAAATAGCATATAAAGCATATGGAGAAATCATATAGTCTTGTATATACTCATGTTTTAGTGCTCTATTATAAAGGTGATAAAATAATCATTTGAGTTCATGAAATAAATTTTCTAGGACTTTAGATATCTTTTGGAAAGACCATTCTCTAGCCTCATGTTCTAGAACATATCCATTCATTTCCAGGCATGATAAGGGATGAAACCCAGCTACAAAGATTTATTAGATGTATCGATTATGTTTCTCCTTTCCATTTAAAGATGGTTGCAAACATGAATTTAAATCAAAGACTGGATAAAGACATTCCTACCTAGTCAAAAGAGCATATTTAAGTTGTGAAGATAATTAAATAAAAATGACACCATCCTCCTCCATTGGAACTAACTGATGAAGGAAGAAATAACGTTTATTCAAATGCAAGTGATGAGCATTGGGGACCAACATTAATAGAGTCAACTCCTTCATGATTTGAAGAAAATTGTAGATTTGCATCTAGTCAGTTCAGTGGAGTTCAATTGAATTATCACTCCACACATAAAAAAAATTATGATTGCAATAAAAGGTATAAAAGGCTTCTCAATATTTGTTGTTTATGAAGAATTCACTTTGAAGAAAAATTTAAAGAATATGCATGGATTCTTGACTTCAAAGAACACCAAGGACATTCAAAACAACAAATTAATAAGATGGAACATGTGGTTAGGAAATTCAAATATAAAGTTTGAATGTGTTGAAGGAAAAAACAGTGTCATTACTGATTTCCTAAGAAGAGAATTTCATGTGCCAATTAGAATACTGCAAAAGGTCAAATATCTAGAATCAAGCGAGTGTGAAGAAGATCTTTAACATAACTGTGTCTTGCTCACAAAAACAAAGATAGTCTTGAGTCAATCCAGATTAAGATTTTTGAGAAATGGCTTTATCAAGAAAATCCTTTTGATAATACAAAAGAATGGAAAAGAAAATGATATTGCACCACTTATATTGATGCAGGAGATAGAGATCTTGGAAGAAACTACTTAGAATTATTTCAACCATATATTGATCATGATTACTCATTATCATTATTAAAAATTTTGAAATTTCATAAAGAAGTTGTTGTAGGTTTTGACTGTGATATTTACATGAATCAGGCTTTGACTTAAATGTTTGAAATGTTTATTGCTAAATGTGTGCCTTATCTATGTTAGGAACCAAATATCAATATAGCATAGAAAAACCTCATAAAAAGAATATGCCCCAATTAAGGGGTAATGAGCCAATATTAGGGCTTAACAATCTAGATGAGAAACTCAAAGATGTAGATCTAATCACAATTCTATAATCATATTTATACGTTGGTGCATAGTTTGAATTATGCTTCAAGTTTGTTATTTCTATGGAAGATAGCAAAGTTATCCTAATTGAAAAACAATCAAGTCGTGACGAAGCAAGATTCCAAATAAAGTCCACCTTCAATGGTTATGCCATAACTAAAGATAGATTTCTTGAATATTTTCTAGGATTTCCTTTTGTTGAGTGCTTCTCTCATCACATCATGGACAAGACAAAGGAATATGGTTTGTCTGATTAACCAGATCCATACATAGATCTAGATATTGATTATTTGAATGACACACTCCCTCCCAATAGATAGCACGGGGAAGCATATGTGAAATACTTACTCGCTTGCTAACAAAACACTGATACACTAATGGGTGAGATGATTGCTTCTACTCTGGTAAGAATGACACACTACTTACACATAAGTGCGGGAATGTCAACTGTGAAAATAATAGATGTGGAAATATCATATATGATAACACATACAATAACACAATATTGTATTAAGAATATGAATAGAATGATTTATATTCACATAAACACTTACAATACAAGATGAGAGATATACTGCCAAAACTCAACTCTTTACAACCTTGTTTCTCCAAAACCCACTCTTTCACAACTAGAGATTACAAATGGGAGCTCTTCACAAGCACTCTCACTCTAGATGCAAGGTGTTTAATAATGAACCCACAAATTCTTTTTATAACAACCAATGAAGGATCTTGAATCACTATACAAAATTCCTTGCAGAGGCTTCCTTTAGATTCCACTTTTACTATTCTGAATTCACTATTTACCCACTTTCACTATTTTATGTTCCACTTTCAACGTAACTGGAGACATTGTTCACCACTTTTATTGTGTTAGAGGCCATGTTCTGCATCATAAAAAACAACTTTTTCATCATGGGGAATCTTTCTAGACTATCCTTGAAACATGCCTTCAAGGTATCATTGTAGACACACATGACAAGACATACACCAACTATGACAAGACACCATTGAACACAATGGCTACATACCAACCATCATAGAAAACTAGTAGAAAATATTACAATTGAGTATAAGGGTCCAGATCCTTCCCTATGATATCCATTGGGAAGAGGCACATCATTGAGATCATCGACAATTGGATTTTTGTTTGGATCTAGTTCTTCATCTGAATTATATTCCAATTACAAGTCATTGTCATATGGATTTGTGTTGATCTCATCATCACCAAGTCTATATCTCATATGGGTATGTGTTGATCTCATCATCAAATGTGGCTTTGGCCACTATTGTTGATATCATATGATATCATTGTAAGATCATGCATCCCATCATATTGATATAAAAAATCTTGCATATACTGAAAATTTTCAGTTTCGAGAGAGAGATCACAAATATGCTATGAGAGAAACATTGTTTGTTTCTCCTTTTTCTTATCTGCAAAACTTATAACAAGCTCATTGATTACCCTTGTTAATAAATAAGTAGGTCCTCATTGGAACAAACTATTTCGATAATCAGTGCCAAGGGAATCCCACCAACATTTGAGATTATCATTAAACCCAAAAGAGAGTAATGCAACAACTTCTAGAATCTCTTTTCCAAATGAAATCATTTGGATGTTTTCCCATCCTACCATACCATGAATCATTTCAAGAATCTCATTGTTGGATGCTTGAGGACCCGGGTTCTGATCTCAAAGGTTTCCAACAAAACCCACAAACTATCGGCCCTCTTGATAAACCAAAAGGCAACGTTGCACACAGAGTGCACAGTGCAGTCGCACCCAAGATAGCTTATGGGGGACTCTAAGACTCGGATGCCTGCAGTCAGGGAGGGGATTGGGGATGTGATATGTTCCTTTTCCTCATGCATCATAATTATTATCCATTCATTTAAATCTAGTATTCATTCATTAACCAACTATGCATGCATGGTGTCATAATCTAAGTTAAACATTCATTCTTTAACTGATAAACAACATAACAGTAGAACAATCATTCAGACACATTAACATAGCAAGTTCACCATGGTTCACCCCCCACTGGGGCTACGTCCACAAAGATATGTCCCTTATGCTCTTTTATTCATCATTCTTTAAAATTTGTGTTGTACACATTACATCCTCTAGGTTTACAATTAGAAAGTAGGACCAGTTTCATCTGTGAGGCGGACTAGACCACACAAAACTCCACAACATGTGACCTAACCCTCAAAAACTAGGTTATTCAAACCAAAGCTATTATCTCCTTCACCAACCTCCAATAGACCTCCTAGGCCTTTATTTGTACTATTGTATTGGCTCATCGCCATTAAATTCATAAAATACCCTAACCCTAACATGGTTAGGTTTGTCTGCATGCACGCAATGCTACATTTCCTCCATCTTCCGCATTTTTCTTTTCTTTCATCTTCGGCATGTTGCTTTTCCTCCACATATGGCACATGCTCAAAAATAAGATTCTTTCTCCCAAAATAGGCTTTCCCTCAAAAATAGGCTTTTCTCTCCCAAAATAGGCCTACGCTCAAAAATAGGATTTTCTCTCCCAAAATAGGCCTACGCTCAAAAATAGGATTTTCTCTCCCAAAATAGGTATGTGCCAACAGGCCCCCAACACTGACATGTGGCTCATACTGAGCCACGCAACCTTAGATTACATTCTATATTGCTAGTTGCAACTCATGGAACACCTTTTTCAATTGCGTGACTTTCTCTTTAACTTGTGCACTCTTCTCTTGCAGATTTTCGGCACATTGTGTTGTAATGTGCTCTACCAGCACTTATTTGCATTCTTCATGTGTTTTCTCTATTTTCCCCTTTTTTGCTTGCATATTTTCTAGCATCCCCTTTGCTTCTTATTGTAATGGCTCTAGTTGAGCTTGTCTTGCTTGCTTGTCAATCTGTGCAACCTTCATCTTTGCCTGCAAGTTCTTCATATTTCGTGCACTCCTCATCCTTTCTAGGATGGTCATTGCCTTCTACTAGTACTTTAATTCATGAATGTCTGTGGTTATATTCTCTTGGTTCTGGTCCAATTGTTGTATTTTCTCGTCTTCTTCCATGCTGGTCCAAATTCGAGCAATCATGTCATATAATTCTTCCATTGCCTTAGCTTCCTGCGCAATACTATTGATGTGTGCAGTAGCTTCATGTTCTCTTTGATCCCTAACTTCTGGGGGTGTAGTAGGAGCCAATTTTTCCATGAGCTCTGTGATCTCATGTTTCTATTTCTCCATGAGTTGCGCAATCCTATGAAACTTTCCTTCTTGTGTGACTTTCGGCTCCTATGCACAGTTTGGTATTGTGTTATAGACTTTTGTCAGTCCCTTTTCTAATTTTTTTGTGTGTCTCTTCTCCTCCTCCTTCTCCATTGTCAACTAATCACAAGTAATTTTTAACACCTCTGTAACCTCCCTGCCTTATATGATTGGATTTGTTGCATCACACTTGCTTGTACTCTGTATAGTGCCTTTGTAGGTTTCTACACCATAACCAGCTCAAGTTGCTCTATGTCCCTAACTAAATTTTGTGTTGTCTCCTCATAAATTCTTAGCATCTTTTGTGTGACCTTGAAGGTGTCACTGCCTTTCACCACTATTTGAATTGTTTCTTCTTGTTCCTTTTGCGTAGGTGCTTGTTATGTCTTCTTTGTCTATTGCGTTGTAGAAATATGAAACCTTTGTAGAGTCTCATGTACTTCCACTAGCTTAGCCATAATCTCCTCCCTTTGCACCTCTATTGCGCGTAATACATCTTCTCCTCTATCTTGGACATTGTCTGCCACTAAATTTGCATCATCCTCTATAATTGTGATTACTAGAAGATTCTTATGGTATTTCATTTTCTTTCATGTTTCCTCCTCTTGTTTTCCAGTTCTCTTCGTCTGTGAGGGTTGCACTTCGGTCTTCTTCTTCTATTCATCCTCCTCTTTGGGCTGAGAGGTTTCTCCATTCTTGTCGTCGCCCTTTACTTCTTCCCTTAACATTGTTTCTTTCTTTCTGAGATTTTTTGTTATTGTGCTACTTCCTGAAACTTGAGTACATTTTGCAGCCTTTCTAGTGTTTTCAGCTTGACTACTTGTCTTTTTTGATGTCCAAGCCTCTGCTTGCTCCTTTGGTTTGGCTCATTTCTTTGTTGTTGGAACCTTCCACTATGAAGGCCAGTCTTTTACAATCTAATCAACCTCTTCCCTTGAGGCACAATATCTCATTTCCAGCCACTTCTTCTTTGAGTCCCTTGTGGCCTAGATCCACATGTGATGTTTGGATGTCTTAAACTTAGAAATCCCTTCATTTTCTTGGACCACCTCAATAGGAATCCTCCACACATTTTATGTTTTATGTTTCATTTCTTCCAGAAACATGGAAAAAACTGTGTTGTTTGCTTGTTGATTCTTATTGTCCTTAGCTTGCCAGAGGGTTTCGTATCTCATTGTGTAGCACTTCCCCTGCCTGTCTACAAAAGCTAAAAACTTTGGTTCCTTCCAACCTACCAAATCTAGGAGTATGAGGAGCCAGGAGTAATGGAACTTGGTTCCATTATCCTGTGCATCCCTGTAGTCAACCAAAAATTGATTTTACAAGTATGGTGCCCAGCTAAATGCCACTCCTTTTGTTCATTGTGTGGCTACTTCTATGACTCTTGCTGGGGCCTCTTCCTTGATAAACTTCCTCAACAATTTTCAAGACAATATCTTGCTAGCGAACCTCGTCATGAAGTTGTTGATGTCTTTTATGACTATACCCTGGTTCCCTCTGTTTGTTCCAAATTGTGATTTCACTATCTCTACAATTTCCTTTTCTCGTGATTTATTCTCTAGATACTCTTCGGGTTGTGTGCCACAAGTGAGCAACCCTGTAATCTTGGCAATCAAATCAACATTAATTGGGATTGGCCTATTCATCCACAGGATACCTCCATGTACCCTAGCCATTAATTGTTTCACACACAGTCAAACATTTTTACCGTGTTTGAAATGCGATATATCCAGCTTGTGCATGATACCTAAATTATATAGCCCTGTTATCCACTGCGCGGGCTCCAAGATGGATTTTCCTAGGGGTCTTATCTCCCACTTGTCCTCCAAATAATTCTCTTGTGCAACTTCGGGAAACTTCATTGCATCTCGAACATCATGGTCGACATATCTCAGCTTCGACACCTTCCCCAACATATCTTCCACTGTGACCATGACATCTGGGATGTAAGTTAGTGTGATCTATGTTGCGTCGGGTGCCTTCCTTTTCTAGTCGATGATTGGGTGGCCTTCTGCAATGTGCTTATGTTGTTTCTTCTTCCTCTCCTTCAGTCTCCAACTAGTTTGTAATATCCTCGACCAACACCTCCTCCATGACATGTTTATGTTGTTGTTCCTCCATTCCCTCAGGTTCTGCAGGTTTTTTTTGGTTAGGGTTTGTTCTGCCATTGGGGTTTTCTGAGATTTGACCCATTTCTACTTGTGCATTTGTCGATGTTTCTTCCTCTATCTTGGTCGAGTTGATCGACTCTGTCACCGAGTTTGTGATTTCTTCCAACTCTACAACATCCTCGGGCTCTGTCATTCTTTCCTTCTTTTCGACTGTCGGGTAACCCTAAAATATCGCTCTGGGGCTCCAACCTTCAGAGGTGTCATGTTGTATGTTGAGTGGTCAATTGTTATCTTCCTCACATGATTTCACCTAGTTTGCACTCTTCAACTATATATTTACTCCAAAATCGATGAGTGTTGAACTTGCTCATGTGTTTTCGTTTTTATAGACCCGATCATTAAATTTTTGTCTGATTTTGCACTTTTTCTGGTCATTTGCTCAGTGTCCAATTTTCTGGCACACAGTATTCCAATTTACATTGCATCAATTGCCGTGTGATGTCATTCATGACTCACTTATTCCTCCTAATTACTTCTTTTTGGATTTTTCTTCATTTTTGTTTTTTTGTTTTCCTTTTTCTTCCTTTAGCTCCTACTATTTACAATATGTACAAGTCTACTTGTTGCACTGCAACTATTGAGAGTTAGTAGGTCGATTTTCCCTATACAATTTTAGTCGACTACCATTCATCATTCCTTGGATTTATTTTCATGTCAAGTCCTTTAGTTGCAGATATCCTCCATCTATGACATACTTCATTTCTTATGGCCCTAGCCAATGCATTCTAAACTTACCGGGATGTTGCAAATATTTGTTGTCGTAGAGGAGAACTAGATCTCCCTCCTTAAAGATATTCTTCTTTATGTGTCTCTCATGTTAGGATTTTTCCCTTGCTTTTTTCACCTCTTGGTGGAATCCTACCAGAATCCTATCTTCTTCTAGTTCCCTAAGTTGGCTTAACCTTTCTTGTATTGCACCTCTTTTTGTCATATTTGTAATTGTTGCAACGCACAGACTAGGTACCAAAATTTTAAGAACCTGAATAGATCCACAAATATAATCACTAAAAATATTGAATACACAGTAGATCCATAGAGCAATATAGAAGAAAGCACACTATATTATTACCAAACCCTTGAGGTAGGGAAACACCATACAATGG
>CBVK0103694443.1:3262-19262 GCA_900067695.1 Picea abies
TGCTGAAAGGGGTGTTTTTTTCCACCCAACCATAGGCACAACCACTCCTGACAGATTTACTGATGGCCACCCCCAAGATAGACCATGATGCTATGAGAGATACATTTTCTTCTTACTCGGAAACATTCAGGGATGAAGTTTGTTCTCCTCATCCCACAAAATCCTGGTGGTGGATTTTCTCTGTACCAAGCAAGGAGGTTTGCTCGAGTACTTCCACAATCACTAGTCAGCCTCATTTATTAGTTTGTAACGAAAACCTTTCCAATAACTTCTTACGTGGAGAACGATATTATTTCCCAGTTCTTCCTTGAACCAAAGAGCTGCAAAATGCTCATTTCTCTTCTCAAGATTTCTCTTTTGACTCTGCTCTATTTGCAGATCTTCTTTCTCTCTTCGCCTCTGCCCACAAATTCCCTCTTTCTTTCCTTTCTCAGCAAGGTTGCATGGGTCCAAATCCTCAAATTGTGGTTAGTTCTGGAAGTCTTACATATGGGTACTCTTCCCCATCTCCTCATTAACTCTTGAGGAGGACTCTTCCAACTACCACTTTGACTAGTAATTCATATCTGGGTCAGAGGACTATTCTGAGTCATTAAATCCAGTAAGGTACTAGTTTGGTGGGGTTCATCTCAACCATTTATGGTTCCCCTCACTATCTCTATCATAGCATCCATAGTATATCTTGGAAAACCCCCCTTTCAAAAATTATGCAACACTTATCCATTTTCTATTAATAATATATATATATATAACTATGATAAAATTTAATTGATTTGGGTTGTTACACTCATCACCAGATCTGACAGTAAGGATTAAGACCCCTGCTCATGGGTAAAAAACTAACAAGACTCATTCTCGAACTATCCTGCAAACTCCCATTTAACATGTATCCACCTCTGCAAATGTTGGTTTCCACCTTTCCTGACATGTGTCCTTCTTCTGACATGTGTCCTTCCACCTGGGATTACACGTCATCATATTCCTTTTTATTCCCCTCGGGATGGGTCATAGATCCAGTGACTGAGGTTTCTCCTTGGACTTCACCAATCTACATTCTAGATCGTACCTCCTTTTCCTACCATCGAAAAACCTACACCATCAACGTTTCAAGGTTACTTCAAATGCCAAACCCTAATGATGGCGCTACTCTAGATCCGATGGTTCAAATACTTTCTTGTAGACACTCCGATGAATCTAACGACGTGGGTTCATTCTAAGAGCTATACCATCAGATTCCATATATACCCCACACAAATATAATCTGACAACCTATTCTTTGATCACCAATGTATATCTCTCCACCCACTGATCCTACACTTGATAATTAAAGAGCCCATTCAAAGGCCTAAGATTGACAAGAGTCCATTCCCAATATCTTTAACCAATTATAGGCTTCCATATATCATCCTTGGTTATGTAGACAATTCTCGTCGGTGATACGTCACCTTCCCCCTTAACCTCATTTAGAAGAGATCCTATGGAGATCCACAACTGAGAATTGTTCTCACCTTTTCTCTGATTGATGATCTAGATTTCCCATCGAGCCTTTCCCATTGAAGCATCTTCACTCTGGTTTTCCAAGGATACTTTGACTTTCAACCTATGACCAATGGACTGGACCTTCCTACCTTTGATCCTCTTATAGAACGATGACTTTGGTTGACTCGGGTACTTATTCTACATGCATCATATCCTACTCTGATGAAGGTTCGAGATCTATTCACAACGTCGATCCAACAGTTTTGATTCCCTCAAGATCTAGACATAGTTCTTTGTCAAGGAGACCTTACATCTAATGGTCGAGATCACCTCACCTCTTCAAATCAACTGCTACGATTTTGTCCACTTGGAATTCAGGATTCCCACAGGTTAGCATTCTGGTCCTAGAGATAGCCAGATTCACGGGGATCTCTCTACGTATTTTCCAGGACTTATTGAGTTTCAAGAACTCTCTCCTTGGTCCAAGGTGCTCCCTTTATTACCAAGGATACCTTTGTTTCATCCCATCCCAAAAGACTTATTCTTCCTCTAATATCGTAACACCACAATACCCCTATACGCTTAATATAACTATACATAATAGTACTTGCGATAAGAAGGTGTACTGGTTCCTCTTTAGACTTTATGTGTGTGTGTGTGTGTGTGTGTGTGTGTGTGTGTGTGTGTGTGTGTGTGTGTGTGTGTGCACATTTGTATCACGACAGATTCACTCATCACACAAAAAATCCTAGGTAAATACTTACAGCTACTTTCCCTAAGGACATAAACAACCTTCCATCGATGATAAGATCTTTCCATGCAGATTTATTTCAGAAAAGTACACATGCTACCTCTAGGAATACACAACAAATTCACAATTTAAGTGTTTGTATTCATAATTGTAAACACAAGATTTCATCCATTTCATTTCAATTACATAGGGAATAGAAATACTTATCTATTTATGAGATGTAGAAAACCAATTGATTATGGTTGTCCACCTTTCCACCCTACCATACACTCAGATGAATTCATTCTCAACATTCTGGCCACCCCCATGCCAAGCCACGATACCACCTAAGGGTTCTTTGCACTTCCATTTCCTATATTGGGCCTATTTGAGGTTTATCAGATGCTTCTCCAACATCAAGATCATGGCCCTTCAGTGCACGATAGGGTTCTTCCCTCTTAGACCAATCTCGTGGCCAATTTTTCTCACTCTTCCATTTCCTCATGTGTCTCATGCACATGAAATCCCTAGGAAGGTTCTCAACATGTTCCCCTTTTTTGTGTCAAAAGGAACTCGTCAATCAGTCTTATTGCAGACTTGGTATTATTTTGTACCTTTGTATTGCATCCCCTACTATCCTAGTTGTATTTCCCATGCATGTATTCACAAAGGGTGGTTGGTTGATCAACCACTTGTCCTACCTCATTGATTGATTTGTCCTGATGTCAGGGCTAAGGGAAAATATTTATCAATATTTATAAAATAATACATTATCAAAGTGGCTTGTTCCTTTATCCAATTAAAACCTTATCTCCTTCCTCTAGTGGTATCATGGCCAATAATCAAGGCTTCACCCCACAGTCAATTGGTTGGCATTTTCAATTAAGCAATAATATATTTACAATATTTACATGTCACGATGTGGAAATTACTGATTATGATTAATTACAAGATAGGGGAAACAAGGGTGTTACAATCCCCTCCCCCTTAAAGGAACATCGTCCTCAATTTTCTATCTATCAATGTTCTCTATATGTACATAAGTAAACAAAAATGGATGTGCCTATTTCATGGCATCCTCCATTTCCCATGTAGCCTCATTTGGGCCAAAGTGTTTCCAATGCACCTTGACCCATGCAATGGTTTTGTTCCTGAGTGGGGTTTCCTTTTTGTTTATTATGAATTGAGGTTCTAGTAGGAATTATCCCTCTGGTTCCACCTAAATCATAGACTAGTCAATTATATGATTAGAATCATGTACATATTTATTAAATAATGAAACATGGAAAACATTATGTTCCTTCACTATGGGAGGGAGTGATAGCCTATATGATACATATCCCACTCTATCAAAAATTTCAAAGGGTCCACAATACCTAGGTGCCAACTTGGCACAAGCTCCCATTCTCAAGGAGCTCCTCTTGGTGTTACACATTATTTTTGTCATCCCTATGACCATGAATGATGTAAACCTATCCATTTCCTTCATAGGGGTCAGTGGCCTCAGTTCCTAAAGAAAGAAGAAAGAAGAACTTTTGCTGAGAAAATAAGTTGCATTATCCTTTGTAAAAACCCTATTAAAGAGGATGTTCAAGACAATACTTATCTGTGCAGTTCATGGATCTGCATACATATGGCTATCATACTCACTCAACTCACTGTCTTCCTTATCATACCCATTGTGTGCATGATCCCAATAAATATATGACAAAATTTTAAAAACTCCACCGAGTCCCTCACATGAGCTATCAAAGTCTCCCTTTGTGGTCACACAACTTTTGGCCTCCGGCTCAAGCATCCCCTTCTGTACTTATGCAATCCCTCGGGCGATCCATGTTGGCTTCCCATGATTTCTCACACAATAATATTTTTAGAGACTTTGATGAGTCTTACAGCTGAAGCATACCCCAATATTTCTCTCTTGAGGCGTCCCTCTGGCCTTCTCTGTTGAAAGAATCCCTTTAGCTCATGTAACCACAATACAACTTTCTTTATGGTGATCATGGATTATCCCAAAATTCTCTTATTACAAAAATAACCTTCTTCCATTCCTTCTTATTTGGTGGTCACCATCTTCCCTCCCCGGACATATCTTTTTCATGTCACCTCTATTCACATGCATACATAAATTAGTGAGATACTTTCATTAAATTTCAAATCAAAATTCTTTCAAACCTATCACCCACAGATTTTTAAATTTCACAATTTCATTTTTAGATCTATTCCTCATAGGAATCAGATTCCAAAAATATCAGATTTCCTTCTCTATTCAGTTTGGTCCTTTTATAACCAGTAGACATTGGTCCCCCTTGTGGTCCTACACTTCTACCATATCTAATACCATCTTTCCTGCAACTTCAATCTTCACACAACCAACAAACTATTAGTTTCTCATGCACATATATTTTCATGGTAAACAATTCTTAATTTGTGCATCCTAACAATTGCATCACATTCATCTATTTAGGAATTATCATTCCTTGCTTATGTTTCATCTCAGCATACTGAGTTTTTCCAATGCAATCAATCATTAAATAAATTTAATCAATGTGCCACTATCCATGGCCGTATCCTCACACAGCACACCCCTGACATTGATTTCAGGTCATCGCTATTCATATTAGGAAATTTGCTTGGATGGGTTGGGTCTCAACCAACCTCTCACCATATGGATTCCCTATCCCTATTTATATTACAACAAGACTATTCTTCCTTCTTCAGATTGATCATAACCTAAAATTCACACATATTTTATGAAAATATCATATGAATGCATTTCAACATTCTTTCTTTGTTTGACAATTAGGGTGCCAATATTCTTGGTCACCCAATCCCCTTCTTTACCATTCTACAAATCCATAGAGTATTGGAATATACTTCTTCCACAATGGGCAATCCTATACATTCCCACTCTCTTACCACCTACATCTTCTCAATGCATTTAAACAATGTTCTTCTTATGATCACTTTTGTTCCCAACCACTCCATGATGGGTCAATGTATTAATGACATATTTGTTCATGAATCTCTTGCAAGGATCTCAATCATATTTGGCTTCTATATGTTCCTCCCTCTATCCTTTCTGTCTCCCTTTTCCTGAGTCATACCCTTGTTTGGGAATCAATGGCATACAAGAACCATTAAAAAAAATATTTCCATTTTATTAAAATAATAAATGTATTTCAGAAGGGATTCCTACCCAATCCCTTTCAAATATCATGCCACATGGGTATGAACACTTTTATACATGTTCTTTCTGCCAACACCCTCTTTGATATTACCTCATTAGTGGTGCTTCATGAGAACTCTCCAAGTCCCTTCATCAATATTTCAACAACAAGCTCTTACAATTGTCCTCTTCTTGAGATTTTGCATCATTGGCAATTTTTTTCCCCAACTCCACTTCTTTTTCTACATGTGACATACATCATCACATTCATAATCACATTATTTTTCATTTTAAAATAAAGTTCATGTATCATGAAATTTAAATCAATACACATTTTCAAATAAGTCCTTTCATATCTAAATGTACTCCATGACACTATCCTCAATGTTTTCATGAGGGTAAACACAATCAATCTTCACTTGTTTCTATAGTCATACAACTATCAAAAATTTTAGTGCCAAAAAATTTACATTCATCAACACATCAATTTCTCATCCAAAAAAAAAATAATAAACAACAAGAAAAGAGTTAATGGATTCTCCCCTTTTTCCAACTCCTTCTACACAGCCTAGAACTTTCAGTCTAGCTGAGTTATTTCCAAGGTCTCACTATATTTACATATCATGGCTCAATCAAGTCCATTTAAACACATTCAATACTTTATCTTTCAATTTATAGTTGTACTAAATATCATAGTTTTTGTTTTTAAGGTACACAACTATGTCTCATAATTCAAAGTTTTAAAGAGAGAAAAGTGTCCTCCTTTTCTCATTGAATTATGAACTTGTGCATTCTACACATTCCCCAACCAGAAATTAGATTGGTTCTCATCTGTTTGCATGTCTTTTACTCATGCATGATATTTTAAAATGTAATCCAATATTCTTATATAAATAAGTCTTGCATCCCACTATCTAATTCTCAACAGTGTTTAATGTTATGATTTTATTCTTCTAACAAAATATTTACACAGTTCTTCCACAAAAACTTCTTCAACATGCAACTCTCTTGTTGCAAATCCAAACAGTCTGAAATGACATCAATATTGAGTCAACCTCAGCTTCATTATTTCATAGTTCTATCCAATATTCCATAAGGAATATAAGCATGCATTATTATGATGCATTCCAACAGACATCCAAACATGTATCTTTAGGTTATCAACTTGCTTTCAAACTTTTCTTTCATACATTTAACCACATGCACCAATGTATTGTGTGTCTACCATAGGCACACTTTACAATTTCATATGCATATGTTTTTACAAATTACTTTAACTCATGATTACTCACATTCATTTTCGTGCAATCCTTAAAGGAATTTAACCATGTTTCCTTCTATCATGAAAATAGAGCATCCTTGCTCCTTTACTCTTTCATCAATTTTTTGTTTACTATCTTTACTTGAGGAAATGAAACACATCCTCCCCAACATATTATTTAAAAAAAATACTCAGACCCTCCAACAAATAGTCAACCATGCATCCATGACATTATTCAGTCCACAAAAGCGCACTCCTTGCCTTACTACCCTCTTACTTAGGTAGCCATATTATGTCCTTTAATATATACAAACTTATACATTATACATGTGCATCACTTGCACAATCTTATATTATTCTTATTAATTTATTTGATCTTTAATATCATCCTTCTCTATTGAGAGCTTATCGACAATCACCTAACAAGTCTCATAGACATCTTCATGATTATGTTTCCTTCTCTGCATGGCAACAACCAACAAGAAAATAGTATTTCCCTTTTGTTACAAGAGCAATCCAAAATTCACAAAATGTAAGTAGGTAATTACAACATTACCCAAAGAAATAAAATGTTCAATTCCATCTTTATTTCATGTTTCAACAATTCTTAGTCAATGGACCTTTATTAGGGAAACCCTTTTCCTGGATTCCATTCCACTACTATATGATCAAACCCAATCATTCATGTATGGTTGTCATCCACCTCTCAATGTCAATCTGAACCATTGGTCATATCACAATTCTCTATAACTACCTTTGTTAGTCTTTATATCATTCTTTCATTTATAATTACAACTCTATCTTCCTAAGGCAATAGTCAACAACATTATCAACATTTCATTCATGCTGGTAATTTTTGTGTTGACATCAGTTTATCCTCATCTAAAAATTCCATCAATAGACCATGCCTTATAACCAAACATAGGTTATAACACATTTATATCAATGTTACATACATGATTAGTCATTACCATATGCATTGCAACATATCCACATCTTTCATTTCCATGCAAAAACAAGCAGTCATGTCAATGGGCATGTACATATTTTTGTATAGCCATGGGCCCATAAACTGACTTATAGCTTCATCTCATTTTTTCTCTTTCTGAGGATTAGCAATAGTCCCAAAGGAATATTCTTTATTCCACTTAAATAGATTATTTCTGCTATAGGTTCCAACCATTACAAGTCAAGTAAACTGACCTTACAAATCTACCATCAATCCTATGATCATGAGGATTTATACATATATACATGATTTAGCCTTTTATTAAAGATGTAATTATTACTGCTAAGGATTATATCAATCCATACCAAATTTATTTAACCACAAGGTATTTTCCATAAGTGTCTTATCCCTTATATAAACAACCATCATAATTGCAAGAGGCTCCAACTGGCCATACTTAGAGGCAACATTGCAATCGTTAGTTTATTCATTCTTTGAACTTGAGCAACCTTTAACAAGATTCTTCCCTTTTTTTCCATTGGCATTCAAGTCTTACCCTAAGTTCTTCTCAACACAATCCCACTTCTGTAGGAAGAACCATCAATCCAACAGATGAACAATTTAATCCTTTCGTTGTAGTTAGCATGTTAATATTTCAGTTGTAGACATTTTAAAACAACATAAATTTTTTAAACTTGCAGTCCTTCTCCTCAAGAAGTTAATGAAGATAATAAATAATCCTTTAAAGGTAGAAACACTTTTCAATATTTTCATCTTAACCTTGGTATACCAATTCTATGAATGATCTCTGACCCATCCTGGCCTAGTGTTTGAACCATGCTCTGATACCACTATGTAACACACCCAACTCCTAATTAGATTTTAAGGAAATGGGGTATTAAATTTTTGTTCCTTTAACCATATCAAAATTTCATTTTTGATGGAACCTTTGTCTTCTGCTCGTCAAGATCTTTCCAACAACTATAATTTTACTCAAAACTGAGCTTTGGGTCGAAAGTTAGGGCTTCTCAAAGTTATTAGGCCTTCATTGGTCTACAACCATGTCATTTCCATGTGTCACCCACGTGTCTCCCCGTGACTTGCACCATCGAACGTGGAAATAATATAGCACCTACCACCTGGTCCTTCAACCCCTATCCTTTCCGGTCCATAAATTTAACAACTTGGATTCTCTTGAAACCCTTTCCATCAGAGTCCTGCCCGTTTAGGATACAACAATTCTCGTAGTCTGAAATCAACAATTTAGATCATATCGAACTCTCCACCTGCTCGTTGTTTACCTCTTCTCATATAGTTGTTTCTCTTCGTGTCCAATGGGACCAATGAAGAACGACGACTGAGATTTACTCTCACCCATTCAATGATCGATGACTCTTGTCTAATCTTAGATTCCTCCCCGTTGAAGTACCATTACTCTAGTTTCACAGTTCACTATGAACCTTGCACTCAGACTAAAACCACAAAAATGGATTTGATGATCCTCTTTCCCCTTATCCAATGATCAGGAGTCACTCGACATTTACATATACACCATCTGATGTGGTATAGGTATGTCCTACACATCACCTGCCACCTTGACCTATGTTCCCATCGTGTATTTGCAACCTAGTGCAACACATGGCAATCATGTCCCCACGAAACTCTTCCTCATAATGCCCAATCCCTATGACATGTGGTCCAACTACCGTGTGACATGTGGACCATTCACAAGGATTGATGTGAAGTACACATCATCATAGGGCACATGTCTTATTCATTTAAACGATGAAACTCACACTTCCTAATGGTTGACTACGTAGGCTGACGCCATCCTCCACTGCTCTGAAATTACAAGGGAAGGTCAAAACCTTTCCTTGGAATCCTCCCTCAGAATGGACCCAAATAGATCCAATAGTCATGGTCCATCAATTTTACCCCTGATAGATCGACGATCCTCAATTACTCTCGAAGTTCCTTCCATTGGGGTGTGTCTGACCCACTCCAAATGACGCCCCTCCAATGGATGGTTGATATAATATCTCAAATTTCTCCAGGTCCATGAGGATAAACAGACATGACTGCATCTCGGAGCCCCTTTTATCTCGAAAGATCAATAGTCCAGGACTCCTCTCAGAGTTCCTTCTTCGAAGTATATCTTTGTAACTCACTCTGATTTTTACCCTACGATGGATGGTCAAGATCTCTTCACGATATCTAATGATAAGGATTAAGACACCTCCCCATGGGTACAAAACTGACAAGACTCTTTCTCACTCTATCCCACAAACTTCCATTTAACAAGCATCCACCTCTACATAATCTCATTGCCACCTGTCCTGACATGTTCCCCGCCACCTGGGATTATGCATCATCATGATGTCATTATGTTCCTTTTTATTCCCCTTAGGATGAGTGATAGATCCAACGATTGAGGTATCTCCTCAGACTTCACCGATCTACTATTGATATTGTCCCTCATATTCTTACCATCAAAGAACCTACACCATCAACATTTTGAGGTTACTCTTAACGCCAAACTTAGCTAGGTTCATTTGGACCTCTCTAAGTATTTTCCAAGACTTACTGTGTTTCAAGAACTCTCACCTTAGTCCAAGGTTCTACCTTTCTTACCAAGGATACCTATGTTTCATCAGATCCTTAAGGACTTATTCTCCTTATGAGATCCCAATGCTATAGTAACCATATACGCTTAATATAAATCGACATAATAGTACTTGTGATAAGCAAGGTAATTGGTTGGTCATTTGACTTTATATATATATATATATATATATATAGATATATATATATATATAAAGTCGTATCATGCTAGATTCAATCATCATACAAAAACATCACACAAAAAATACCCACAACTAATTTCCCTAAGGACAGAGACATCCTACCATTGGTGAAAATTGATTTCCATGAATATTTATTTCATACAAGTACAAAGGCTACCTCTAGGAATACACAACAAATTCACAATTTAAGTGTTCATATTCATAATTTTAAACACAAGAGTCCATCCATTTTATTTCATTTACAAAAGGAATAGAAATACTTATCTAATTACAAGATGTAGCCAGCCAACTAACTACGGGTGTCCACGTTTCTACCCTACCATAGGTTCAGAAGCATTCATTCTCAACATTCTGGCCATGCCCGTGCAAAGCCATGATACCACCCAAGGGTTCCCTACACTTCCCTTTCCTATCTTGGGCCTCTTTGATATTTTTTCAGATGCCTCTCTAAAATCAAGTGCACGTCCCTTCAACTTACTATAGGGTTCTTCCCTCTTAGACCTGTCCTTAAACCAATTTTTCTCACTCTCCCCTTTCTTCGTGCATCTCTTGCACATGAAATCCTTGGGAAGGTTCTTGACTTGTTCCCCTTTCTTTTGTCAAAAGGCACCCATGGGTTAATATTAATACAGACTTGGTACTCTGTTGTACCTTTTGATGGCATCCCCTACTGTCCTAGCCATATTTTCCATTCCTGTATTCACTGAGGGTGGTTGGTTGATCAACCACTAGTCCTACCCCAATAAGTGATTTGTCTTGATGTCAGGGCTGAGGGAAAACTATGAATATTTCTAAAATAATACATTAGTAAAGTTGATTCTTCCTTTATCCAAATAAACTGTTATGTCCTTACTCTAGTGGTATCATGGCCAGTTCTAAAGGCTTCACCCCACAGTTAGTTGGTTGGCATTTCCAATTAAGAATCAATATATTTACAATATTTACATGTCATGGCATGGAAATCATTGATTATGATTAATTACAAGTTGGGAGAAACAAGGGTGTTACAAAAGTGCTCATAAATGTTGGTTTAAATATGATCATAAACTCTGATGTAGAAGAAACTGAAATTATTATACCAAGTGGAGGTTTAAGGGAAACCACAAACTGTTGTCTAAAACAAGATCTAATTATTCTACTAAGTGGTGGTTTAAGAAAAACTACAAACCAATCATGCTCACTTTTTATTGATCGATTTATAAGACTTCAAAACTAGAAGCCTCACTATCAATCGTTGATGTTTCTTGAGTCTTATACCAAGTGGTCATTTAAGGAAAACCACAAACCAATCATGGTCTCTTGACACACTCACTCATTACTGCTCAATTGATGCGACTTTGAAACTTGAATCTTGAATGTCAATTTTGGATGTTGTTCCCCCCTGTTAGGTACAAGGTGAGAAGATGCAAATCCTTTCACTACAAGACACATCAATACTCAAGAGTGAATTCATTAGTATGAGTGATATATCTTCTTGACTATTGATAACCATCACCTAGACTCCATCCACCCATTGTGGTTCTTTACTCTTGTAGTTTTCTTGATGTAAGAACATCTATTGGAAGGATGATTTTTCTTTACACAATGATCACAATCATGCAAATAGAAGCACTGTTATTCAACATGGACAACTCACTAACAATGTTGGCATATAGGAATCTCTTCTTGAAATAGAGCAGGCGAATATGAACTTTCTTGTAGCAGTCAAGCACTCTAGAACTAGATTGGTTTGGTATGATCAGGAGTATGAAAGGTGACATCCTTTTCATATCTGATATATGTTATGTTCTTGTTATATCTAATTTCTTCCCAAGGATTGATGATCTACTTATAAAGAGAAAGTTGAATGTAATATGTATTTGAATATGGGCTTGTCTCACTGAGTTGTTGTTGCACTGCCTATTGGTCTGAATCATCCTCATAATCTTCACCATATTCAAATATAGGGTTATGAACAAGGACTAGTTCAGAATGTTGTTGAAGATTATTTCACTCAAGTGCATCATGAAGAAGTCGATTGTGAGTTTGAAGTAGTACTGATTTGACTTTGAAACTTGAATATTGACTGTTAATCATTGATGTTGTTCCCCCCTGTTATGTACAAGGTGAGAAGATGCAAATCCTTTCACTACAATATATGTCAATACTCGAGAGTGAATTCGTTTGTACGACTGACATATCTTCTTGACTATTGATGACCATCGCCAAGAAGCTATCCACCCACAATGGTTCTTTACACTTGAAGTTTTCTTGATGTAAGAACATATGTCGTGAGGATGATTGTTCTTTACACAATGCTCACAAGGATGAATATCAAATCACTAATCTTCAACATGGCCAAATCGCTAACAATGTTGGCATATATCAACTTTCTCTTGAACTGGAGCAGGTGAATATGAACTTTCTTTCAAGAATCCAACATTATGAAACTAGATCAGTTTGACATAATCAGGAATACAAAAGGTGACATCCTTTTTATATGCGATACCTATTATGCGCTTGTTATTTCTAATTTCTTCGCAAGGTTTGATGATCCACTTAGAAAGAGAAAGTTGAACCTCATGTGTACTTGAATATGGGGTTGTCTCACTGAGTTTCTACAACATTGGCTATTGGTCTGAATCGGCCTCATCATCTTCATCATCTTCAAATATAGGGTTTTGAACAAGGACTAGTTCAAAATGTTTTCAAAGATTCTTTTACTCAAGTGCATCATGAAGAAGTTGATTTTGAGTTTGAAGTAGTGCTACATTGACTTTGAAACTTGAAGCATGACTATCAGTCACTGATGTTGTCCCCTATGTCAAGTACAAGGTGAGAATATGCAAATCATTTCACTACAATATGTATCAATAGTTAAGAGTGAATTCGTTGGTATGACTGACATATCTTCTTGACTATTGATGACCATTGCCAAGAATGCATCCACCCATAGTGGTTCTTTGATCTTGCAGTTTTCTTGATGTGAGAACATTTGTGATATGGATGATTGTGCTTTCCACAATGCTCACAAGGATGAAGATCGAAGCACTAATCTTCAATGTGGCCAACTTGCTAACAATGTTGGCATACATAATTTGCTCTTGAAATGGAGGAGGCGAATATTAAATTTCTTTCATTAGTCTAACACTCTCAAACTAGATCATTTGGTATAATCATGAATATGAAAGGTGACATCCTTTTCATATATGATACCAATTATGTGATTGTTATTTCTGATTTCTTCCCAAGGTCTGATGATTCGCTTAGAAAGAGAAAGTTGAACGTCATATGTACTTGAATCTGGGGTTGTCTTACTGATTTTTTTTTGCGTTGGCTATTGGTATGAATCAACCTCATCATCTTCATCATCTTCAAATATAGGGTTTTCTTTCACTCAAGTGCATCATGAAGAAGTTGATTCTAATTCTGCATAGTTGAGTTTGAATTGTAAAGTCTATGTTGGACACACAATTTAGATATGCATGAATGTACATTATTCATGAGTATGATCCATCTATTAATACAATTATGATGACCGTTGGATTCATCTTCCGAGGTCTCTTGGACTCCCTATGAGCATTACACGACCTTGATTGTTCACATTTTGTGAATTTCATAATCCTAATGAATTATGTTTCCAACATTCCCTTTGCTAATTTAAAGGGGTCTATATGAGTCCAAGAAGAGAGATAAAGTCTAGAAGTTTGCACCTAAAATGTCAAAGTCTGTCGTTGTCAATGGATGAATGTGCTCTCTAAATTTGGTGGTTTTGGAATGACCACAAACCAAATGATGATGGTGGTTTAAGGATGACCATAAAATCTAGAACTTGGACCTAGGCTCAATCATTCCCAAAACATTTCCTAATTTAGCTAGAAGTTTATGTCTTCTACTAATTGGAAGTGTTCTCAAATGTTGGTTTAAAGATGATGATAAATTGTTGTGTAGAAAAAATTGAATGTTTTCTACTAAGTGGAGGTTTAAGGAAAACCACAAACTGTTGTCTAGGAGAAGTTGTAAGTCTTCTACTAAGTGGTGGTTTAAGGAAAACCACAAACCAATCATGCTTGCTTGTCACACTCGCTTGTTACTACTCGATTGATGATTGACATGACTTTGAAACATGAATCCTAACTAGCAATTGTTGATGTTGTTGGTATCATAGCATTGTAGATCGAAGCATAAATAGATAATTGTTCTTTCAACAATTCTTTCAAGGATGAAGATCGAAGCACTGGTCTTCCATATGGCCAAATCATTGACAATGTTGGCATATCCGAACCTGGAGCACGTGAATCTAAACTTTCTTGAAGCAATCCAACACCTTGAAATTGGATCAGTTTGGTGTAATGTAGATTATGAAATGCCACTTCCTTTTTATATCCTCTACATGTTATATGATTTTTGTGCTTGAATTTTTCCGAAGGTTTGATGATCAGCCTGGAAAGAGAAATCTAAATGTCATATGTACTTGAATGTGGAGCTCGCTCATTGAGTTTCTATTTTGAAGAAGTCAAGTCATAGTTTGTAGCAGTGTTTCTTTGTCTTGCAAAACTTACAAGTTTCTTTGTATTGCAAAACTTACAAGCACGTCACAACATACTAAAGATTGGTTTTGTCAATGGTGACTGTATTGTCCACAAAAGAGAGGATTATGGTGTTTATTAACTCTAACAGTTCCTCAACTCCACCCTAACTTTACACTTTACAATCAGAATAAAAAATGCAAGCAACTAGTGGAGAGTGTTGACTTCTACCGAAAATGAACCCATTTACAGAAAAACCTCAAGTAAAATTACAAAAATAAAGTTATTTGCAAGTATACCTTCATTCTGGAGTGGAATTGAACTTTGGCATTGAGAAGGAAAATCTTGTTTGAAAAAATTTAATGATCGTGGAAGGAACCACTTCCTACAAAGATACTCCAATGGTTTTGTTTGCTCAACACTACAAAGATACTCCAATGGTTTTGTTTGCTCAACAATGTTGAGAATTCTCAACAAGGTAAGGTGTGTTCGACCTACAGAATTGGAAGATGCAATGCCTTTGTTGTCTTTTATTTTAAATCCTGTCGCGAATTAAAAAGACTACATTGTGGCAGTGTTAGAAACCAGTCCAACAGTGTACCAACTAAATTAGTCATTAAAACTGATTCACAACTAATGAGTGAGGAAAGAAAGGATAATAAGCCTAGGATTCAAAATTCAGTAGCGTATAAAACTACTGATAAAGTGAATACGCTCCAAGATATGCAAGAGGACTTTTAGCAATAGGGGCTTCCAACTTAGGTCATCATAAATCCATTTGCAAGAGAGGGTATGCACAGTAGCTTTCAGTTGGCACATCCATTGTTGGTTTTGACAATATAAAGATTTAATTATTGGATCAAGTCAGCTCTGAAGTCCCTCATCTTGTTTGTGTTCCTTGTCATTACACTTGAAATCCTTTGACCTGGTGCTCTCCTTGATAAATTATGAAGGAAGAAATGCAGAGAGAAAGAATAGAGAAGAAATAGTATTTAGTATATTGAGAATGTAAGGAGAAAGTACAATGAGAAGAGTTAATGAAGAAGTGAAGTGAAAAAGGAAAATAGTTGAGCTAAATAGGCTCAAGCAAATCAAGAAAA
>CBVK0103694473.1:0-17533 GCA_900067695.1 Picea abies
GTTACACTTTGTTTAGTGTCAGAGGAATGGCTGAGGGTAAGGAATGGTCCAAACATTTCTTGAGGGCAGACTCATTCTCTCCAGGTTACACTTTGTTTAGTGTCGAAAGAATGGCCCGGGGTGGGAAATGGTCCAGGTTCAAAAATCAGACACAATCCTTCTTCCTTGGTTGAGAAGAATGGGGCAGATAGTGCATTATTGATATTCTATATTGAGGGTAGACATTCTTTCAGACCTCACAGATGTGAGTGAAAGATTGGCCTAGATGATTATTATTGATATTCTATATTGAGGGCAGACATTCTTTCATACCTCACAGATGCGAGTGAAAGATTGTCCCAGATGATTATTATTGATGTTCTATACTGAGGGCAGACACTCTTTTAGATCTCATAGACGTGAGTGAAAGATTGGTCCAGATGATTCAGTTCTTGTCATAACATTGTTTCCATGCAGGTTGCTATCAGATATTTGTTATGAAGAATGAATGACAGTAGATATGCTACTGTTTGTGATTGTGTTTCACAAGTTTGAGTAGTTGTGTACTACTGGAATAGACACAGGTGTGTTCTATTAATTGATATTGTACCAATTGTCATAGGAGATTATCCAGTCGGATAATAATGAAAGGTGCTCGTGGTGCTACCAGTTGAATGGTCTGTTGTGCTCAAGACCATACCTCCCTAGCTAGGAGGGAGTGTTAATTTTATGGTAGCTTCAGGAGGTATGAACCTCTATTGTGACCTATGACGAGACTAGAATACTCCGGAAGGAAGCAAAGAATTAAAGGAAACCCTAGACAAGTTGTCGGCTGAACAAATATATTTAAATTGAATTTATTGATGCCCGGAAGGAGAAGTCGGCCCTAGTTAGACTGGCCAGTCCACTATAAATATAGGGCACCAGTTTCATTATTACACATCTCAGCGGTTGTAGTGAGAGATAAATCTGCGCAGGCAGTTGCAGGCAGCAGTAGTTTTGTGCGCAAGTTTTCTAGGAGAGCTGGAAAGTGGTGCGCTAGCTTTTGGGTGGGATCATCTGTTCAGTTTAAGTTTCTATTATCTTGCTTGGTGCATTTAGCCTCTATTGGCTATTGATTACTACCAGGATTCTCTTCTCGGTCAAGGTCAAGGTGCTCGGAGGGTGGCTTCAGCGTGTGGTTGGGTGATGAGGGTATCGTCGATGGTTAAACGAGCACAATCCTCTATATTCTAATGGGACCCACGTGGTTGACAGGTGGTGTGACGATAAGATGCCCAGAGAGAGGGAGAAGTGGTGACAGGTGGTGGATACGTGTCATTTGAAATAGGAGTCAACATCATGTTGACTTCTCATACTTTGGGTTCTCATAAGAAAGGAGCACAAAGGCCCAACAACTCAAGTCACGAAGTTGCGAGTTCCAAGAAGCCCGGAAGGAGTCAAACCTTCTCTGACTTTCGCGTCTCGGGGTGTTGTAAAAGAAGGGCCCAGAGGTTCAACCTTTCAACTCGCGAACTTGCAAGTTGGGAGTAAGGCTAGTAGTTATCCTAGCCGGTGGTCACGCGTGGAGAGTGCTAATAAGGAGGGGCCATACCATATCAGAATCTCGGGTATCGACGATTGGTGAAGAAAATTCGAGGGTCTTCGACTCGCGAGGTCGCGAGTTGTGAAAGGCACTTGCATTTAAGCGCATATGTGGTCCTATCGAGATAGGGACTAAAGAAAGGGAGCTAGTGCTTTGTCGTTAAGCGGTGGGTAGATCAAGATGGCCAGAATCTGCGCGCCCAGATCTATGGCCAGGGTTTCATTCCGGAGCCCCCTTGCCATTCTACCTTTAAGATTGGACTCACTTGTATCGTTGAGTCGCGAAACAGGAAAAGGCGCCTAGTTTGTTTGGCCTGTGGCCCTAACCCACGATCACAGGGAGGTGAACAGGGACGAACTAGCCTGCGCTAGGCCCCCGTAGGACTTCGGGGATTCTGTCCCTTGAGGAAAAGAGAAAATTTTATTATGTCGTAGTGGGTGTGTTACATCGTCGAAAAATAACTTACATAAGAACTCGATATGCTTACTGAATTTGAGAAGAGTTCTTGGCAAAAGAAAGTCATGTTCCAAAAAAAGATACTAAAGTTTGTTGAAGCTCAGAACTTAACCTTGTGAGGGAATCGAAACCGAAAGATCTTCTTGTGTAAGTCCCCTGTGGAGTCGTCCCTGTATCCTGTGGATTCGCCGGGTGAGTCAAATAAAATATAGAAAATAAAATAAAAACTCATCAATGTCGTTGTTACCAAGGCTGGCATTCCCCGACAACGATGCCAATTTGTTAGCACAAATTTCTGCCCTCCAATCTGAGCTGATAAACCTATTATGACAGTAGTAAAAACTTGGCTAATTATAGGATAAATAGCCCTATTTGTCACGGGCTAAACCCCTCTCCATTTGGGCTAGTGCTTGCTAGCCTATGGGGGGAGTCCCTAGGCACAATGAAGCGCCTTGTTGGCTTATCTAAGGTCTGATTTTCTACGTTAAAACTAAAAAATCAGCAAGTTGTTTGTCTCGAACAATGTGTGAAAGCGGACCAAAACAATGAGAAAATCGATCTTATACGCTTGGAGGGAACCTACAGGGTTAGAAAAATGAAGAGAGACTAGAAAGAAGATGAAAACTATTCAAAATGATCAAAATTAACCATGATAAACAGTTCAAAAACTTACATATCAGATGACAAATTTACCATAATATCGCCAAGAAAAGATGTTTGAATGAAAAACACACACTTATTTATTGATAAAGCTTCCAAGAGAGCTGATTGCACCACACTTGACAAGCCTACAACCGATACAATGACTACTTTGCTCAAAGAGGAGCCATTAGACTAGAGAAAGAGAGAAGAGAATGAGAGAGACACTATGTTGCCACTGCAAGAACCGACCAAGAACCAATCGAAAGCATCCAATATATGGCTTTGAGAAGTGCTAATTTCTAAAAATATGAAGGCACATGAGGTAAGCCAATTTAGGCAATCACACGAGCTACATGAGTTAAGTGAGAGTGAGTCGACTTGTGAAATATGGAGAAACCTTAGCACATGGGATTAAAGAGGAAGGGAATTACATGGAAAAGGGACAGAGTTAATGTGATGGAAGAGTGAGTGAATGTGTGAGTTTTAGTGTATGAAAGGATGTGTGATGGATGGGCGTTAGCATGGCGTGGACGAGAAGGGAATGGATGCATGCGTGTAATTGAGTGGAGTCTTACATAAGGGTATGTTTGGAATATGACATAGATGAGTGCATGCGTGAATGGAGTTAGCATGGAGTATGGGATAAGTGGAAGATGACGTAGAGAGGAGGGATATGATATATTAAGTATGCATGCACTTTTAATTAAATGAGGGAATCGCGTGGTCATATAAAAATGGAGGATACGCATATTTAACAAGGGTTGCATGGCAGCTTAGTCCCTACCGATGAAATTTAAAAATATATAATAAATAGTTAATCTTATTATATAAATAAATGCATAGAAAATGAGTACTTTTTACAATAGTATGTATATTAAGTATGTTCACAATTACAATATCCCCATACTAGACTATCGTTGACCAGAATATCCCCATACCATATTACAAAATACTCCTCCAAATGTGTTTAAGAGTGTTTCTTCATGTTTATTCTAAAAGCCAAAGGTAAGGATGTTTAAATGTGTTCCTTCAATACGGAGGTAAAGTATTTTTGTAGGTGAAGATGTCATGAGGCTACAAGATTTTAAGTATATGATTGTCTCATATTTATGTATATATATTAATAAATTTCTATGAAGAAAGGCCTCGCCTTCCTTGTGAGGATTTTGAGAAGCAACATATAGAGTCTTTTCATATATATATATATATATATATTAACAAGTGAAGTTACCAACAAAGTTGATTATACTTGCCCCTTAAAAATGTTTTAATGTAATAGTTGTATGTAATCCAAAGTGAAAAGGTAAAATGAGTATGAAACACTTAAAACTTGTCATAATATATTATTTGTATATAGTCTAAAAGAAAAAAAAAGTGAGAATGGTTACTTCATGCTTTTAAAAGTTAAAGTAGACATCATGGACACTATTTGAAATCTCCTTTCTACAATATGGTAAAGTAAATGCACTACTCAAATTTTATATTAAATATCTTACAAGTCAATATCTTCTTGTTAAAAAAAAATAGAAACACTTTTTAAAAATAATTTTATTAATAGAAACACTTTTTAAACAAGTCAATATAATTTTTAAAAACATTGTATTTTTTTATTAAAAAACACAATATTTTTAAAAATTATATTTGTGTTTGCAATGAAAGATATTATATATCTTAAAGATATTATATATCTTATTGTAGGAATATGTTTTAAAAATAACAAATAACTCATAAATCAATTCTTATGTCTTCTTGTTATAAAAATAACAAAGAAAATATTCTTAAAAGCTATATCATATTGTCAATGTAAAATGCTATGTTAAATTTGTTATAATGTTTTAGATACTATGTTATAATTTTTTATTTTTTTTAAGATAACAATAAATATAAATATATTGTGAATGATAAATAGTATGTTATGATTGTTATATTTTTTTTTTATAAATAATAATAAATGTAAAAGTAAAGATTAGAAATTTCAAGCTAAATTTCTTTGTATTATTTTATCTCACTAATAAAGTATAAGAAGCTTTTTTTCAATGGCTGAGCAATAACAATATATTCATTATATAGAATATGGGTGGAGATGATAATTCTATTCCACAACTACTAGGACTATATTTAATTGACAAATATACTTTATACTTATAATGACAAGTAAATATTAAGCATATAATCATTTTTATTTGATTTTTTATTTTTTTTATTTCATCACTTTAAAGTTATAATGATAATTGTAATACATTAAAAAATTAATTTTCTTTTACTTATTTTGTATGGGAATTTGATAAAGTGTAAGATAAGGATTATCTAAAATTATATTAAATTTTGGTAAAAAGTTGAGTATTGATTATAAGAGTAAAATCAATTTGAAGAGCCAAGACTACAATTCATAAATTAAACTTTGTTTGATTCTTTAATTTTAAATTTTTTCTGTTAATAAAAAATGAGAAAAATAGAGAATGAAAAAATTGTAAAAAAAAAACATACACAATTTTTTGTCATAAATTCTTTTGTAAATTTAATAAAAATTTTATTAAAAATTGTAATTTCATTTAATTAAAAAAAAATTGATTTTAAAATAATCCTTAAAATTATCCACATTACTAAAAAAAAAAAAATTACAAAACCATAATAAATAATTAAAAAAACTTTTATATATTTTCTAATTAACTTTCTCTTTTTATTTTTTTATGCATATTCAAATTTATATATAATATTACCTTAAAATTTTGATTAGAATTTTAATTAATGAAAACTCTTGTTTTCTCTATTGCATAACTCGAGAAAATTTCTCCTTTCTCTACTGCATAACTCGAGAAAATTTCTCCATTAACATTGTCAATAATGTATCAGGTGTAATGTTGTGTATTTTACCACCCATGGATATCACTACCCAGCTTTAATAAAAGATACGCGCTTTGGCGTGTTCTATTGTGGCAAGACTTTAAGCGGCAAATGGGCTAGGTACGATTTTCGTAGCCTGATTTCAGGCTTGTGGGAAATCTTGATATGAGCATCTCTAATAAAAGATAACTAGCACGGCCACTTAAGTTGTGGCTGATGAACATCGATAGATCGTTTCAGATTCAAGAGTGGTTGATGAATCCAAGAGTCGGCCGCTTCAGATACAAGAGTCAGTTGCTTCAGATTTATAAATATATCCCCAAAATAAAACAGTACGTGTAACAATATGACTTCAAGAGTCGGCGGCTTCATATTCATAAATATATCCTCAAAATAAAATAGTTAAGTGCAACAATATGACACTTGTTAATCTATATTGAATGATATATAGAATGATCTTTTATATATATTAAGTTAATTAGGTAAACTTGGCAATCATTGGTTAGAGCAGTAAATTATTAATCATATTAAGTAAATGTGAAAAAGTAAACAAGTAAACATAAGCATTTATAAATGCAAGGAAGTTATCAATATTAAATGTCATTCATTGATTTGAGAGGACCACTAAGAATATGCCAGCATCTTCAATTGTTAGCCATCAGAGTAAAATTTTAGATTAAAAGATGATTAATTATGCCCATCTCCAATAGATATACGCCTTTCAGCGTAATTATATTAAGCAATGAGGTTGAATGTTAGACAAACATGGATGTTCATCCAAATCGCCATGGATGGAAAAATATAACAATGTTAATTAAAATGCGCCACACATTCTTATTACCATTACCAAAACCAGGTATTCATCTTCTGAGAACCTTCCTAAAAAAACACGTGTAACCCGCGTCCACACACGATGGTCATGCGTTCCTGTAAAGGTCTAGTATATATACATTCTATTGTTTGTTTTGTTTGAAATTTGTTTCAAGTTATTGTTTGTTTTGTTTGAAATTTGTTTCAAGTTATTGTTTGTTTTGTTTGAAATTTGTTTCAAGTTAGTGAGAATAAGAGGAAGAAGAAATGAATTTGATTTATGTTATAGTGTTTATCTTTTAAAATTGGAAAGCTATGAATCATTTATTTTTTTAAATTGAGAAGTTATGAATAAATATTGATATGATTGAATTTAAGTTAAATGTATTTTACAAATTAAGTAAATACAAAGATTATATATTTATCTATAATCTATATTAGTTATATTTGTTTATAATCTATATTAATTGTCGATAAATTAATATATATTTTTTAAAGAAAATAAAAATTAATCATGTAAACAAGGGAGTCTCATATATTAATTTGGTGTTTGACTTAATCTTGATCTTAAAATTAGATTATTATTATTATTATTATTTAAAATATAAATATATTTTATTAGTTTTTTAAATTAAAATGAATTTTATTAACCTTCCTAAACCACCCATAAAACTAAAAAGTTGATGATCTGAATTTATGCAGGAATGCAATAGAATACACAAATAACCCTGAATACAAAGATGCAACGGAAATAACACTTCATTTCATTAATATCAAAGAACTAAAATTTGTTTACAGACAGAATAGAAATAAACTAGCTAGGGCGCTAGTAGTTTATCTCTGAGAAGAGATGTGGCAGATACAGGCCTCTGAACTCTGTGTTACAATGAGGCACGAGGGCCTATATGTTATTTAGAAAACAATGGAAACTCTAAACATCCAAAAACCTAACCCTAGGAGATGAAACGCCAGAATATGGGCCCCATCGGGGTAAATTGGTACATCAATTTCTCGAGGTCATAAATTTTGCATACTATCTCCGTTTGACGCATATGATACATCGTTAGAAATAACTATCCGAGGACTACAAATCCTAACAAAAAATATCATGGTCTGAAACATACTAATATTCTTCGACCGGACCATGCCCAAAAAACGTCGTTCAGAGCCTCAAAACGGCTCCGGAAGTTCAGGACCCGAAAAACTGCCAAAAATAATAAATTGTGCTACAATTAAGAAAACTAAAAGACTGAAAGAAACAATGGTGGGGGTCCAAGTGGAATAGGAGGGTGTCCACCAATATCCACTTGGATCATTCCTCCCCCCTTAGGAAGAAATGGTCCCCATTGCGTTGAGTTCCTCCATGAGATGAGGAAACTTCTGTTGAACTTGGTCCCTCGTGAGCCACTTGCCCTCGTGAAGGAGTTGGTCTACTTTGACAACTCCATATAGTTGGATCCTCTATTGGCAGGTGTTATTGATCTGTGTGTCCATAATTCGATCAGTTGTGGCTTGTTCCATGCACTCTGGGTTTAACTCTGTTGGTGTGAGTTGTTCTGCCATGACAGATGTGTTCAGTAGAGGTGGAAAGTAAGGTCGAAGGAGGTCCACATTGAACGTTGGGTGCAGACCAACGAATGGTGGGATACTAAGCTCGAAGGCATTGTCCCCTACAGCCTTGGTGATGGTGTATGGCCCATATCGGAGCGAGCGAAGCTTGCAGTGGGGTCTAGCGAGGTGCTCCTTCTACAAATGTAGCCACACTTTGTGGCCCACCTGGAAGTTGTGTTGCACCCGATGTTGATCATGTCATTGTTTGTACTTATCATTGGCTCTGTCTAATATGTCATGAACCTGTTGGCGAATGTGTTGAATGCACTCAATGAAGTTGTTCGCCTTGGCAGCTTCAGACTGGACATGAGTCGAATCATCCTGAGTAGCTGCAAATGGTATGGCTACGTCAATGGGACATAGTGGTTGGAATTCCAAGCCCACCTAAAAGGGGCTATGGTCGGTTGAGATGTGAAGGGCCCGGTTATAGCTATATTGTACATAGGGGAGGCTCTCATTCCATGTGCGTGGATTATTTGAGTTGTACATGCACAAAATGTGTATGATCATCCTGTTGACGACCTCTGTCTAAACATCAGTTTGGGGATGGAAAGTTGTGTACTTGGCGAGCTTGGTGTCCATCATTGACCAGAGGCTGGACCAAAATGTACTGAGGAACCTACTGTCCCGATCTGATATGATAGACTAGGGTATCCCAAAGTGTACCCACACTCATTCAAAGAAGCGTTTAGCAGTGGCTTCTGCAGTGATATTATTCTTGCAGGCCGCCATAATGGCCATCTTCAAGAATTTGTCGATGACCACGAAAACATAGTCGTTGCCATGCTTAGTAGAAGGAAGGCACGACATGTAATCCATGGATATGGATTCCCAAGGTCGACTAGGGGTAGGCAACGAAGTATAGAGGCCTTGCTTCTTGATGGTCGGTTTGGAAATGGTGCAAGCAGTGCAGGATCTGATGTACTTACCGACATCCTGTTGAAGGTTTGGACAATAGAAATACTTCTGTAGTACTTCCACTGTTTTCTCGACCCCAAAATTCCCAACAACACGATTATATTTTGCTTCCTAAATCATCTTGGCACGCTCGCTTGAAGGAACACAAAGGTGTCCCAAGTGACATAGTAGAGCATCCTGGAGGTGAAAATTTGGAACTCGGTTACCCTCCAAGAGCGTCTTGTATGTGTGGATGAAATATGGATTGCTCTTGTAGAGAAGCAGCCAATCAGAAGTCTTGTTCCCACAAGAGTTGAGCATGGTGGTCATTACCACGATCGGTAGTCGACTGAGTAAGTCTACAACATTATTGGTGTTGCCCTTATTGTACTTGATGTTCAAATGAAACTGTTGTAGATATGTGGACCACTTCTAATGGTGATCTTTCTGCAACTTCCCTTGTGTCTGTATGAACTGCAGGGGTCAATGGTTTGTGTGGATGATCGTTTCCTTCCCCAAAATGTAATGCTTCCATTGTCGGCAAGCCTGCACAATGGAATACATTTTTTTGTCATAAGTTGGATACTTTCGGATAGTGTCGCACTATGATATGCCACTAGATTCCCCTGTTGAGTAAGAACTGCCCCAATAGCATACTTAGATGCATCTATCTCGATCTCAAATGGTTGTTGCATGTCTGGTAATGTGATCATTGGGGCACATCAGAGGTGATGTTTCAATTCTATGAACGCCTTCTGTTGAGATTCCGACCAGAAGAATTTTTCTTTCTCTCCTCCCTTGTTGACTTGACTCAAGGGCCAAGTGATATGAGAGAATCCCAACATGGACCTGCGGTAGAAATTAGCAAGACCCAGAAATATGTGAAGCTCTGTTAGAGTGGTCGGGGCTAACCAATCCCGGATGACTTGGATCTTGGTTGGATCCACATGCACCCCATGATCATCAATAATGTATCCCAAATACTGAACCTAGGTCATGCCAAAAGTGCACTTATCCAAATTGGCACACAACTTGTGTTTCCGCAATGTTTGGAGGACCTGTCAGATGTGGTGGAGGTTCTCTTCCCAAGTCTGGCTAAAGATTAGGATTTCATCTAAGTACACTACTACAAATGAGTTGGTGAATGGCCGCAAGATGTCATCCATCAGGCTCATGAAGGTTGTGGGAGCATTTGTCAACCCGAAAGGCATGACCAACCATTCGAAAAGGCCCTCCTTGGCTTTGAAGGCATTTTTCCACACATCAGACGGTTCGATTGGTACCTGGTGATACCCAGACTTCAAGTCGATCTTGCTGAAATATTTTTCCCCTTTGAGTTGGTCCAGAAGGTCATCAATCTATGGGATCGGATACCTATTCCGAACAGTGATCTTGTTCAGTGCCCGATAGTCAATACAGAGTCTCCAAGTCCCATCCTTCTTTTGCACCAACACGATTGAGCACCCACAGGGCGATGAACTTGGCCTGATGTGACCTTTCTAAAACATCTCATGAATCTGCCTCTTCATTTCATCGTCCTCCAGAACAAAGCGTCGATAGATCGGTCCATTGGGAAAGGACGCACCTGGGGTCAGATCGATGGGGTGCTTGACCTAACAGTGTAGAGACACTCTTGCAGTTGAGGTGATGTTAAGCCCTAATATTGGCTCATTACCCCTTAATCGGGGCATATTACATTAGTAATGTTATTTTATTTATGTCGGCTTTATTCCATTAGTTGTAATTATACCTCCTAGTCTCCTATATATACCAAGAAGACATTTTCATTTGGAATCATCTTGTAATTGAACATTTAAGTGGGGTAAAAGGAGGTTTCCCCCTCGAAGAGACTTATTATCTGAAAGTATCTCTTTTTCAAGGCATTGAGTACTTTTTCTGAGGTTTTTCTATGCTATATTGATATTTGGTTCTTAACATATGGTATCAGAGCTCAAGGTCTTGGGGTTTCACTGCTACATCTGATACACCTTGGAGGATATTTAGTAGATGGATCAAGGTATGATGGGTTAAAATTTCAGCTCCTGAGGCCTTATACTTTCAGAGATACAGCCTATACAAGATAGGGTTCTGGAATCATCCTGAACTAAGTCATTGCGGAATTTTCGCTATAAAATATTTTTTGTAACATTTCAGACCCTGAAATATGGAGGCTATTCACATCAATTAGTAAGATAGTTGTGGTAAAAATTTCATCTTCTAGGTCATCTTAAATTTGTAGATACACCTTGTGGAAGATAGGGTATCTGACTAGTCCTATTGACTAGTCTCAAGAAGGTGTTCCAGGTAAAACAATCATAACTTATTCCTAGAGTATCCAAATTGAGTGGGACTGGTTTCATTGGATATTGGACAGTTTTTAGTATTGTTGGTGCAAGTTTCATAATTTTAAATCAATTATTTTGTGCGGGGCACGCTATACAAGTGAGATCTCCTAGAAAGGACAAAAAACATCAAGTTGTGGGGAAATTACCATAAATTCCACTTGGCACATCCAATTTTGATCAGACCTATGGCATTGCAGAGAAGAAATATCAGAGAACTACATAAAATAAAGTTTCATACCCAGAAGGGCCAAAACTTGGGAGATACAATAGAAGAAATATTGTCTAGTAGAACCACCTCAAAATCAAGGTTCAAAAGTGATACTTGGCCAACATGCCACCCAAAAAGGGAACTTCTACACCAAATAAGCCTCCAGACAATCCTACTTGGACTCTTGATGAAGGTGAATAAATGCGTAGGTGATCCGGATTTATGTAGGAACACAAATACAAAAATACACATAAACACAGAGATGCAGTGGAAATAAGATTTCATTTCATTAATAACAAATGACTGAAATATGCTTACAGACATAATGGAAATAAACTAGCTAGGGCGCTGGTAGCTTATCTCTGAGAAGAGATGTGGTGGCTACTGGCCTCTGAACTATGTTACAATGAGGCTCAAAGACCTATTATTATTGAGAAACAATGGAAACCCTAAACATCCAAAGACCTAACCCTAGGAGATGAAATGCCAAGACTATGGGCCCCGTTTGGGTAAGTTGGTACATCAACTTCCCGGGGACGTAACTTTGTCATACGATCTTTATTTGATGCGTTCCATACCTCATTAGAAAGATCTATCCATGTTGCTCCCCGTTTTTCCAAAAAACGTTGTTTAAGGCCTCAAAACGGTTCCAGAAGTTCAGGACTCGAAAAACTGCTAAAAATAGTAAACTGTGTGGAAACTAAAAAATTGAAAGAAGCAATGGTGGGGGTCCAAGTGGAATAGGTGGGTGGCCACCAATATCCACCTGGATCATTCCTCCCCCCTTCAGGAGAAAATGATCCCCATTGTGTTGAGTTCCTCCATGAGATGAGGAAACTTCTGCTGAACTTGGTCCCTGGTGAGCCACTTGCCTTGGTGAAGGAGTTGGCCTGCTTTGACAACTCGATATAGCGGTATCCTTTGTTTTTGGGTGTGCTTGATCTGTGTATCCATGATCTGATCAGTTCTGGCTTGTTCCATGCAGTCTAGATTTAACTTTGCTGGTGTGAGTTGTTCTGCCATGTTGGATGTGTCTAGTAGAAGTGGAAAGTAGGGCCGAAGGCGGTCCACATTGAACACTGGGTGAAAATCAAGGAATGGTAGAATGCTGAGCTCAAAGGCATTTTCCCCTACATCATTGGTGAGGGTGTACGACCCATATCGGAGTGGACAAAGCTTGCGGTGGGGTCCAACGAGACTCTCCTTTTGCAAATCCAGCCACACTTTGTCACCCACCTGGAAATTGTGTGGCACCCGATGTTGATCATGTCGCTGCTTGTACTTAGCATTGGCTCTGTCCAAGATGTCAAGAACCTGTTGGTGGATGTGTTGAATGTGCTCAATGAAGCTATTTGCCTTGTCAGCCTCAGACTGGACATGAGTTGAATCTTCCTGAGTAGCCACAAATGGCATGGCTATGTCAATGGGACATAGTGGCTAGAATCCCAAGACCACTTGAAAGGGGCTGCAGCTGGTTGAGCTATGGAGAGCCCGGTTGTAGTTGTATTGTACATAGGGGAGGCTCTCATCCCATGTGCGTGGATGCTTTGAATTGTACATGCACAGAATGTGTATGATCTTCCAATTGACGACCTCTGTCTAGCCATCAGTTTGCGGATGGAAAGCTGTGGACTTGGTGAGCTTGGTGTCTAACATTGACCAGAGGTTGGACCAAAATGTATTGAGGAACCTACTGTCCCAATATGAGATGATAGACTGTGGGATCCTAAAGTGTACCCACACTCGTTCAAAGAAGAGTTTAGCAGTGGCTTCTGCTGTGATATTCTTCTTGCAGGCCATCATAATGGACATCTTCGAGAATCGATCGACGACCACAAAAACACAGTCATTTCCATGCTTAGTAGAAGGAAGGTCCGACATGTAATCCATAGAGATGGATTCCCAAGGTCGACTGGGGGTAGGAAGCAGAGTATAGAGGCCTTGCTTCTTGATGGTTGGTTTGGAAATGGCGCAAGCAGTGCAGGACTTGATGTACTTCCCAACATCTTGTCGAAGGTTCAGCCAATAGAAATACTTTTCAAGTACTGCCACGTTTTTCTCAACCCCGAAATGCCCAGCGACCAAACTGTAGTGTGCCTCCCAAATCATCTTGGCATGCTCGCTTGAAGGAACACAAAGGTGTCCCAGGTGACAAAGTAGGCCATCCTGGAGGTGACAATTGAGAACTTGCTTACCCTCCAAGAGTGTATTGTATGTGTGGTCGAATTCTGGATCACTTGTGTAGAGAAGCGGCCAATTGAAAGTCTCATGCCCACAAGAGTTGAGCACAGTAGTTAGCGCCATGATGGGTGGTTGACTGAGGCAGTCTGCAACATTATTGGTGCTACCTTTTTTGTACTTAATGTTCAAATGACATTGTTGCATGTATGTGGACCACTTCTGATGGAGATCGTTCTGCAACTTCCCTTGTGTCTGTATGAACTGCAGGGGTTGGTGGTCTATGTATATGATCATTTCCTTTCCCAAAATGTAATGCTTCCATTGCCGACAAGCCTGAACAATGGAATACATTTCTTTGTCATAAGTGGGATACTTCTGGACTGTGTCGGAAAGTGTCTCACTGTGATATGCCACTGGATGCCCATGTTGAGTAAGGACTGCCCCAATAGCATAGTCAGAGGCATCTGTCTCGATCTCAAATGGTTTTTGCAAGTCTGGTAATGTGAGTACTGGTGCAGAGCAGAGGCGATGCTTCAACTCCCCAAATTCCTTCTGTTGAGATTCAGACCAAAAGAATTTTTCTTTAGCTCCTCCCTTGGTGACTTGACTCAAGGACCAAGTGATATGAGAGAATCCCAACACAAACCTACGGTAGAAATTGGCAAGACCTAAAAATATGCGAAGCTCAGTTAGGGTGGTTGGGGCTGGCCAATCCCAAATGACTTGGATCTTTGCTAGATCCACATGCACCCCCCGCTCATCAATAATGTATCCCAGATACTGAACCTGGGTCATGCCAAAAGTTCATTTCTCCAAATTGGCACACAACTTATGTTGTCGCAGTGTTTGGAGGACCTATCCAATGTGGTGGAGGTGCTCTTCCCAAGTCTGGCTGAAGATCAGAATGTCATCCAAGTACACCACTACAAATGAGTTGGTGAATGGCCACAGGATGTCGTCCATTATCCTCATGAAGGTTGCAGGGGCATTCGTCAACCTGAAAGGCATGACCAACCATTCGAAAAGGCCCTCCTTGGATTTGGATGCAGTCTTCCACACATCAGAGGGTTCGATTGGTACCTGGTGATACCCAGACTTCAAGTCAATCTTGCTGAAATATTTTTCCCCTTGAGTTGGTCTAGAAGGTCATCAATCCGTGGGATTGGGTACCTATTCCAGACAGTGATCTTGTTCAGTGCCCGATAGTCAATGCAGAGTCTCCAAGTCCCATCCTTCTTCTGCACCAACACGATCGAGCTCCCACAGGGCGATGAACTCAGCTGGATGTGACCTTTCTGCAACAGCTCCTGAATCTACCTCTTGATTTCGTCATTCTCCAGAACAGAGCACCAATAGATGGGTCCATTGGGTAGCAGCGCACCTGGGGTCAGATCGATGGGGTGCTTGACCTGGCAGTGTAGAGGCACCCCTGCGGGGGAGGTGAAGATGTCCTCGTACTCTTCCATGAACTTATCCATCTATTGTTTTCATGTAGCGGGGCCCTGTCTGGAGGTCATGGCCATAGTCTTCCTCTTTCCCTCAGGACGGATCATCAGGAAAACAAATTTCCTGGTTTTGGAAATGAGCTTATTGCATTGTTTTGCAGTAACCAGAGAGATGGTGGTAGGCGGTGCTATCTCCATTATCCTGTATAGCTTATTTCCCAAAGTGATAATAACAGCACAAGGCCTGGACTCATACATAGCATGTTGCTTCCACAAGTACGGTTGGCCTAATAATACATCAGAAACATCAAGAGGAGCAATGTCACATAATACCTCATCCGTGAAGGGCTTGATGTTGTAGGGAAGCTAACATTGTTGACTGACGTGGAGGTCCCATCCTTGGTGCAACCACTTGATGGTGTATGGTTGAGGGTGTGTTGTGGTCGGCAAGCCCAGTCGCTTCATGACCTCTACTGAGATGAGGTTCTTCTGGCTCCCACTATCGACAATGAACTGCAACGAGGAACACTTTAACCACATCTTAGAATGGAAGAGACTCTCTGCCTCCTCTGGATCTTCTGGTTCCTCCTTCTGGATCTTTGTGGTGGCAACAGTGGCATTGGGCTCCGCATCGATAATCTGCTTCCCCCTGTCATTCCCCTTGTCAGGTTCTGATTCAGAGTCAGAGCATGCGTCCAATTCAGAAGCCTTCAGCTCGGCTACCAGTGACTGCTTGGCCCGACACTCACTTGTGTTGTGAGTGGAGCTCTTATGGAACTCACACCACTTCCCCGTGTCCTTTTTTGGATTCGTGGTGTTGTTCTTTTCTTATGGCTTTGGCAGGTTGTCCTGGGCTGCCCCGCCTTGGCTTGGTCCTTTGTACTACGGTTTGGGGGTACCTTTCCGTTGCTTCTGATTTGCAGGCCCAAAGTCTTGCCTCTTTTGTTTGAACTTCTACTCAATCTTGGCAGCATATCGGTATGCCACACCAAGTGAGGAGATGTCAAGGAACTCCATTTCCTCTTGAATGTATCTATGTAGACAACTCTGGTACTTTAACACCAAATGTTTCTCTGAATCTTTGATACCCAACTTTGTGCGTAGGGTATGAAACAGATTCATCATCTCATGCACATCTTGGTCCATTTGTTGTCGCAGCGTAGTCCATTGTATGTATTTGTCCTCGTAGCTCCCCATGGGATAATATTGTTCCTTGATGTCATCTCGAAAATAATTCCAAGTGGGTGCGGCCGAGAATAGAGAGGGTTCTCCCTCGTCCTGTTTCTCTGAGTAGGTTTCCCACCAGTCCTTGACATGGGGGGCGGATTTAAGGAGTGAAAAAATAATCTTTTCTCGGTCGGAAAAGTCATGAACCGAGAAATATCCTTCTAACAGATTCAACCATCTATCTATGACATCTGCATCTATTTGGCCCTCAAATATGGGAATGTCAAAGTTTACTTGTACCTTAAAAGGAGTGGTGCCTCTAGAGTGGCTGTTGGATGTCGATGCGCCGCCAGTGGGAATCCGTTGAAGAATCTGGACAAAGTTGTCCATCATTGTGTTCCTTTGTTTCTCGAGGGCCTCCTCTAGAAAAATTTTGATAGGATATCCTACTCCCACATCTTTCTTTTCTTCCCCCATGGGCAGTCATCGGGGTTTGTGAGGCTGATCTTGCAAAGGTTCAACCAGATCGAGCCCCAACTCCTTATATCCTGACCTCGTTGGGGACATGCAAAGAAGGATCGAGAATGAGCAGACCACTCTGATACCACTGATCCAGATTTATGTAGGAACACAATGAAATACAGAAATACACATAAACCCAGAGATGCAGTGGAAATAAGACTTCATTTCATTAATAACAAATGACTGAAATATGCTTATAGATAGAATGGAAATAAACTAGCTAGGGTGTTTGTAGCTTATCTCTGAGAAGAGATGTGGCGGCTACTGGCCTCTGAACTGTGTTACAATGAGGCTCAAAGGCCTATTATTATTGAGAAACAATGGAAACCCTAAACATTCAAATACCTAACCCTAGGAGATGAAACGCCAAGACTATGAGCCCCATTTGGGTAAGTTGGTACATCAACTTCCCGGGGACATAACTTTGGCATACAATCTTCGTTTGACGCATTCCATACCTCGTTAGAAAGATCTATCCGAGGACTACAGCTTTTGTGTGAGAAACATGATCTACAATCCATTTTGCTCCCCGTTTTCCCAAAAAACGTCGTTTAAGGCCTCAAAACGACTCCAGAAATTCAGGCCCGAAAAACTACTAAAAATAGTAAACTTTGCAGAAACTGAAAAACTGAAAGAAGCAATGGTGGGGGTCCAAGTGGAATAGGTGGGTGGCCACCAATATCCACCTGGATCAGTAGGGACATAAATGATTTACAAAATAAGATAGTAACAAAAGATGAACTACAAGAGATGGAAGCTAAGTTGGAGGCAAAGATGGATGGTTTAAAAGAGGAGATCATGGAAGTATTGAAAAATTTCGTAACAGAGAAGACACCTGAAA
>CBVK0103694487.1:0-10190 GCA_900067695.1 Picea abies
AGAGAGAGAGAGAGAGAGAGAGAGAGAGAGCTTAATGGTTAAGAACATGTGTTTCCTCTTAAGAGGTCATATGTTCAAATCCAGAGGGGGGTAGGGTATGTATACTTTCGTAGACTTTACTAGTCAAACCAGTGGGCAGAGGGCTACCAGTCAAATTGTTGGGTGGAAAGGATCCCTTGTCTCATAAACAAGGGGGTCTCATACACCAATTAAATGTCTTATTATTACATTATAAATAGTTTTTAAAGTTGGATATTTATATTAAATGAAATAAATAACTTTTAATTTTATGTATTCATAATTCCATTTATACTGAAATGTTTATCAACATTTTTAGCTAAATTTAAAATGATTTAAAATAGTATTTTCAAAATAATTTGAAATAAATTTTATTGAAAAAAAATACATTTTATTATAATTTAATTTAATTATTATATTGAAAGTATTTCAATACTTATAATAAAAATAATAATTAACGTTGATAAAGATATGTATGGTCAATATTAAATATTAAATAGTTAAAATTTCATTTTATTCATATATAAAATAACTTTTAAGGTTCTAATTTTGTATAAAAAACATTTTGAATAGGCTCGATTAAATCAACACTTTGAATTCGGTTGTCCATTATGATTCCTTCGATTATGAGTTTTTTGGGTTGTTACGGGCCATTTTTTTTTAATTATGGCAGCAATAAATTGATCTCAAATAATTATATACCTATTAATATTTGGTAATTTAGTCACTTAAATTGAATATTTGGTAATTGGTAATTTAGCCACTTAACATTGTATTAATAATGGTTATTTTTTTAATTTGAAAGTTAAATGGTAAGTTATTCATTTATCATGGTATTGGGAATTGTAATTGTAAATATAATTTTTTTTTGGCAATTAGGATTTCTCATTATCAGATTGTAATTATGAAACTTTGAAAGCATTGAAGATTTCAATGAGTATTATATTGTTTTGGTTTAGTGAGTAATATAATTGAAATATATAAAAAGCAAAGACATAAGTCATCATTTCTTAGAACAATGATTTAGAGCAATCAACATTAATTTTGACAATGATATAATACAAGAACATCAAGTAGTTACATTGATTAGCAATTGTATAACACAAAACAATAGGGTGCTTTGATTTCAGTGATGATATAACTGAAAAATTATTTAAATAAATCTATTAGTTATATTAATTTCTAGAATGACATAACTTGAAACTATAGGATGCATTGATTTTAGTGAGGATAAAGTGAAATATGATTTAGACCAATCAATTAATTCCATAAAATTTAGTAATAACATAATGAAAAACAATATGGGATAATGCAATGAAACAAGCAATGCCAAAAAAAAATTGATTATGTACATTGATTCCATCAAAAAACATAGTGAAAATTATCAATAAAAATGACTTTAACAATAACACAATACAAATCAATTAAATGCATAATATGATATTGCAAAAGAGATTCTCAATTATAAGTTGAAGTCCACTTTTTTTTTATGCATGTGATTCTTATGTTAGTATTTTCATATTAAAACCATTAGATTGTTTATATATACACACACACACACACAATGCATTAAAACCAAAATCTTGTACTAGAGTGTAAATAGAATGTGAGGAACATACATGGTGGGAGAAATCAACTATTAATAGTAGAAAGGAAGAGAGATAGAGTATGAGCTTCATTGTAATATATTGAGTTAAATTTTTGAATGGTATCCAAAATCAACATCCTTTCTCATATGATCTAGTGTGACTAAAAGTAAAGCTAAAAAAACTTAAATCTAAAAAAAATAGATTGTAAATGGTTTTTGCTTAATATATGTGTACTTTATTATATTCATCATATTACTTTCTTACTCTTCACATTATTCACCATTGAAGATTGTTCCTTTGTTATTTTTCACCTTAATCCTCATTTATCTTTTGAATTGACCTTCTTAATAGTACTCTCCAAATTATATATCATCTTTAGTAAAATTCAAATGATTAAATTCATCTAAAACATATACAATAATGATATATCAACTTTAATAAGTTCAAATGATTAAATTCATATAAAACATATACAATGATGATGATCATATAAAACATCTTTAGTAAATTTCAAATGATTAAAGTCATCTAAAACATATACAATAATGATGATCATGTAAAATTTTGATGTGGGTTTTTTATGGTTGAAACCATCCTAGATCTATCTTAACTTTAGATCTATCAAGCACTGAGAGAGATAAAATCCTTTGAGGTGCTTGAACATTTCCTCAAGTTTTTCACTGAACAAAAGGTTTTCACCATTAGGAATTTGATCCTTCTAGGCACTCAATAGATATGAATTTAATATGGATCTAAATTGGTATAATCGAAAAAAAGTTGGTATAATCAAAGAATAATTTGTCCTCAACTTTTTTTATAACTTTATTTAAAATAAACAAATTCGAAATACTCATATGTTTATAAGCATGTTATAAATTCCATCTAACAACCCATCATATCACCAAAATTCATGTACATCCCCTTCCCAACATCATAAAAGGGGGGCTTATAAACCTAAATAATAATTAGTAGTTCACAAATGTCCTTACCAAATCATATGCATCCATCATTATCAGGCTCAAAACCATTCTAACACTTATCCAATAAAATAATATCAACTTAAGTCTAACTATTAGAAATCTATCTAAGGAACACCTACTTCATTCATATTTGAATATTCACCTCAAAAATCTCAAAACATGCCAATAATCCCTCATTACCATTATTAACATTATTCACCAAAGCATAGTTAATGGAAGGAAAGATGATCATATTCAAACAATTGTGCATACTCTTCCTCCCAAATATGTAAAAGACCAACATTGAGAAAAAATCCATCCTCACATAAACCATTAGCCAAAGAGTTCCTTTCCCTGTAGACATGATGGAAAGAGAGAGAATCAAAATGAGAAGTTAATAGTTGGATCTCCTTAAATAAGGACCCCAACATAAAAATTTCTATAGAACATATACCCTCCATATAATTGATCACAATAAGTGAGACACCAAAATTTGAATATTTTGGAGCACCTTTTTAAATCGCTAGAATAAGGATTAACTTTAATGCCTTCTGTTTTTTTTTTGTTTTTTTTTTTTGAGGGGTAAATAAAAAAGTTTTATTTCCTCAAAAAACATTTGCGATTGTACATATCAAATCATGTTCAAGGGGATGCCACATGTTCCGCCAAACAACTGGAAATTGAAACAGATGGCACCCTTCTATTGTAGTTGAAAAAAAAAAAAATCCCCCACCTGTTCCACCAAACATTTGGAAACCAAAATAGGTGGAAAAATTGTATTGAGACAGAACTTTCTGAAAATGCAACAAGAACTATGAACATAACATGGAGCAGAAAATTTGGATAGAAAATGAAACAAGAAATCTGAACAAGAATACATAAAATTCACTTTTTTTTTTCAAAAGAAATTAAGAGATCCTAAAGGATTAATCACCAAAAGAGCCATTAAAGCCTGCGATGTCCTAAGTGCCTCCGTGAGGAGTGAAAAAATACGATTACACGTCGGTCAGGAAACATTGTTGGATTTGCGAGATCGAGAGCGCTTCAAACAAGATGTCGAGTCTGTTTTTGAGTAAAGTATACCTATGGAGCTGCTCCATCATGACCCTTCACATCTCAAGGATGAGCTCCAGATGTTCTAGGTCCAGGAGGAAAATAGAGTGTGAATCTCAGACCGAGGCAGAGGTGGGTGGTGGAGGCTCAAAAGGGTGGTCAACCAAAGGACTTTCTTCCTAGATTATACAAGTCACCCCTTCCATAGCACAAATTGTAGTAGAAGTAGTGAGAATGTGTTGGGTATGATTTATATTCTTTGCACGAGAAACACCCTCGATAAAAAAAAAAATCCTCAGGGAACGTGCCACATTTTTCCCTCATTTTTCATGTTGCCTCTATTTTCGTGTCCATTGTTGGGAGGTTTTTTGGCACATAGTTTTTTGTCGATGGTTTTCTATTTCTAGTTAAGGAATTAGGGTTGTTGACTAATCCAGGTCATTGGTTTAGGGTTTTGGATGCTGCTGGATCCTATATGTATATTGTATTGTAAACAATGTATCACTAGAATGAATATAGAATATGTTGGTTTTCTTGGTTTGGGTTTCTAGGGGAAAAATATCTATGTAATGTTTGTATTTACCATTGTATCTTTTTCGTTCTTTTACTGAAAATATGTTTGCAGAAAATATTGTACAAGGTTAAAATATACAGACTGATGCTAGGCTGGTCTTGGGGGTTCGAAACTGTGTAGAGGAGGGAACCTAGAGGCACCATAATTGGTCTTATGGAATTTCCTCCTCTACATAGGCCATTCGAGGTGAATTTGTCTCCTTATCACAACGAATCAGTGTGGTCGAAGAAGCTTGGGAAAGCTTGCGGAGGCGTCACTGCCTGGATGTATAGCTATACAAAGAAGGTCCCCTCTTAGGCTTTCCACACTCTCGTGTCATTGCAGTTAGGGAAAGCTAGACTGAGATTAGCTTGAGAAAGCATAGAGATGGGAGAGTGAAAGGAGCAAAGCATGAATGTGAAATCTAATCCAAGTGGAATGAGACATAACAAACCTAGAGGAAATGGAGGAGTACCAAGGGAGATGAGGTGACCTTGCACATGCCTCTCATACCCATTGTCATCGATCCACCATGGTGCACTAAGATCTCCATTAAACCTATGCGAGGGAACTGTCTAACCTACCCAAAAGCGCATTGAATTTTGTCCTCTGTCTAAGATATGAAGGAGAGGGTGGCGACATGCTTAATAAATGGCATGGTATGCATGCAATCAACGTGGCATCACATATGGGGCAGGGAAATCACTTCGGGCTATATCCATACATTGGCACAAAAATGAGGGGGCTAGGGAGATTCGAGCATCCATTTGAGTTATCTCCTCCTCTAAAACTACTCCCTCGTTAGCTAAAGTATATTCTATCTTATTTTCTTCTCTTTCCACATGTGAATGGATTAGAGCAATTTTGTGTTGTAGGATGGATATGAATTCCTCTAGCAGTCCCAGAAGTCTCCATCCTAGGGAGAATTTTCAGGGGCAGGACCCATGGATGATTTATGAGATGAGCAAGATTATCACTTGGGATTCCCCTTCCACAATGAGTTGATGGATGTTGTGATTAATAACTATTTTGATTCCCTTGATAAGACTCCACAGTTTTTCTGCATTGTTTGTGTTGAGCCCCAGGTGGCCCATTGTCATGTGAAAAATCCTTCCGGCACTATCCTGCAGTATAGACCTGAATCCTGTTGATCCAAGATTTCCCTTCGAGGAGTCATCAAAATCTAGTTTGATGAATCCTTGAGGGGGTGGGGACCAAGAGAAGGGTATGCAAGAGAGTTTGGTTAGATGAGGGGGGACTTAGTGGGGGTGGTCAGGGAGGTTCAATTGCCATGCTAAGATGATGAGACTTTCTGAAGGATTTCATTATAGATCATCCTTTGTCTAGGGTTCAACTCTAATTTTTTCCAAAAAGAAGGTGAGGATCTTTGCCCAAGTAGTGAGGGGGGAAGAGGAAAGGGAGTGGAAGATTCTTTTGTTTCTCTCTTTCCAAGGGGGGAAGAGGAAAGGGAGTGGAAGATTCTTTTGTTTCTCTCTTTCCATATTTTCCACACTATGAATCCTAGGAGAAATTTCTAGATGTGATCTAAAATTAGGCTTTGATAGGTGATTGAGTCCCAATTTTCAATAGTGTTGACAATACTTTCTCTATTTCTGTTTGAGCGACACATTATTTGTGCTCCCATGTCCCAGATTACTCCACTATGAGAGCATTGATTTAAGATGTGTTCCATAGTTTCCTCCTATTTTTTTCGAGGAGGAATATTGAAGGTTCTACAAAGCCCTGCTCCCCGAGGTTATCCCGAGTGAGTATGCGATTCTCGAAAATTAGCCAAAGGAAGATGGAGATTTTCGACCACAATTTGGAATTCCAAATTTTACCCCAGATTTGCTCTTTTGGTTGCATGTGGTAATTTTCATGAAGGTGGTAGGATTATTTTACTGAGAAGTTTCCTTTTGGAAAGTGTCCCCACCTAAGGATGTATGGTTCTTCACTGATGTTAATCTTTTGTTGTGAGGCTAAATCACACCAAAGTTGTGTGTTGTTGTCTTTGGGTATGCTGAGTTCATGGGGTTGAGTCTTCGATATGCGCCAGAGATGTTCTTGCGAGTTCTCCTTCAAAATTTCCTTTAGATGTAATGTACCCTTGAATTTCATTTTCTACTGTAGGGGGCATAGCTCTTCCATTAAGTGCAAAGGTGGAAATTGTTTCCAGGATTCTTTCCACAATAAGGACTGTTATCACCTTGTTATTTTCTAGGATGAGGAGGAAATCGACAGGGGTAACCACAAAACCACTTGGAGTCAAGGATCTATCCCTCCAAGACTCAGAGAGGGATCTCTCTGTATGATATAACTTTGTTTGGATTGGATATTAGGCTATCTATGTAGAATAAGATTTTTTTTTAGAGTTTTTGGTTGAGACAACAAAAGAGGGCCATTGGGAAAAATGGAGTCAAGAGGTTAAAATGATTAGATGAATGAATAACGGAGACAAAATGTAACCAGAAAAGGTAATCATGTCAGTGGATCCTTTGATTTTGTGAGATGGAAATGAAGAATAGGTTAGGGTTCAATCCAAATGCAGAGCATAGATTATCCGAATTCTACATTCAAACTTGGAAGAAAACATAAATATTGCTTAAATCTTGAGCAGGGTGTTTGAGACAAATCGTGAACATAATATTCTTTTAAACAATAAGGAAAGAGAATACTATGTGAAACAAGAGAATGAAAAATTACATGAAGAAGCACTTCGCCACATTATCATGACACAACAATCTGGAAACAAAATGTCTTAATATTCATCCAAAAAGTCACTTACAACCTACTAAACATCTTTACAATAGATGATAATCTTTCCATACCATCCTTCCCTTCAGGTCCAACCCTTTTCTTAGATCTCTTGGGTCTACATATAGATACCAAAACAAATTTACCCACTCCAAAGGGTCGAATTCTTCATGATAGGAGAAAATCACAAGAAAATCTCCAACTAAACTGAAGACTAGGAAGTCAAAAATTATTTTCCCTTTTTTACTCTAACTATTTGACTGACTTTAATGACCCTTTAATTACATTAAAATCTTTATGAACAGTTCATATACATTTAATTACATCATCCAGACACCTCATAAGGTCAACCACATCTATGAAATTCGAATTGGACAAAGGAATTTGAAAATTGATCATGCTAGTAAAATTTCCTCGTAAAAACACAACTAATTTTACAGAAACGTAGCGTGATCTTTGAGGGTACTTTTGGAGGCCTTCCCTTGATCATTTTGAAAAAATCATGAGTGTTATGTATATATTAGGATGTATAATATCCTCTTGATCCATTAAACAATAAAAATAGCCACTCCAAGACATCAAAAAAATGACTTTTCCACAACTGGTCTGGAAGCACAGTGTCTGGGTGAAAACAGGGGCAAGAAGCAATTTTTTCGCAACGTTTTTTACTTTTTGATGCAAAATTGATATTGACCTAGCCCACCAGTGATATATTTGATATTTAAAATTCATAATATATTCATTCATTATGAAAAAAGTGAATTTGGAGCCTCCAAGAAAAAGTGTAGCGTGGGCTCGCTGCGCTTTTGTACATGCCCAAAATTGTCAATTTTGTTGTGTTTTCTGCAAAAATAAGGCTCAAAGATGTAGATATATATCTCTAATTATAAACCATCTTACAAAACTAAGAGACAATTTTGTTATTGGGTATGTTTTTAATAAAAACCTCCTCCAATTTTCAAAAATAATTTCTCATTTGTTCACATTTCAATTTTTAATATGGTCACTAAAAACTGTAGAAGCGTAGCGACCATACAACAAAAATGTAGCGCCATTTCAAAAGGATTTTTGGATGATTTCCCAGAGGATTTTTTGGATGAAATTGATATGGTTGGAAATATGGAGATGTATACTACACGATAGAGTCATCGAGAATTTAAAACCCTTTCTCCAAACCCCTGAAAAAATGACTTGAAGTAAAGTTGTCCAAAAGTGCAACAACCCACCCCTAGAAACTATATTTTGGGAATTTCTCTTGAATCATAACACCTGTGTATAAACTAAAGGAGGGTACGAGTTGATTTGAGTGAGTGTATTAACTCATGCATAAGGATGAGACTATCCATGATTTGGTGTCTCTCCACATAGTCTAATTGTTACTTGGAGATGATGAAGTGCAACACCAGTTTGAGTCATAGAGCTATTACTTTGTGATGATTTTATAGATTACATTGTAGAGGGAAATGGGTCAAAACTGCTTTGGATGGGTTACCTTATCTTTGTTTGGGATTAATGTGAGGAAAGTGGAATTGAAGGTCGATATGACTTGTCCATATGTTCAGGATTCCTCTACTATTTTCCAAACTACTTCTTGGATAATCATCCAACAACAGTGAAAAAAATATGTTGTAATTCCATCCGGCCCCGAAGCTTTTCCCAGAGGTATTTCTTTAATCGCTTGTTCAACTTATTCTTATGTGATCAACCACATCAGTGTTTCATTCTATTCCTTTGTGATGAGGGAAGGGATGTGCCTGGTTATCTTTCTTATAGCCATTGTTTTGTCCCTTAGGGGTTCTGATAGGAGGTCTTTGTATTAATTTACCAGTTCTTCTTCTATGCTTGCATGATACAGAATGGGGTTTCCCTAGGCATATTCTAGTTGGGTGATTCTATTGATGTAGCATCGATGCACCATGGAGTGGTGGAAGAACTTGGTGTTCCTTTCTCCCTCCTTGAGCCATTGTACTCTATATTTCTGTCTCCATAGTATCTCCTCTTGTTTTTTATGCTCCTCTAGATCTTCATGTAAATTTTCTTCCTATCTTGTAGAATATTTCATCTATCCCTGTGAAATAAATACCTATTGCAAGTCGTCTAGGCGTTGCTTGATATCCTTTTTTTTATATAAGATGTTACCAAACATGTTCGTGTTCCAGTTCTTTAGATGCAATTTGAAGTTCTTCATCCTTTGTTGGAACTGATACATGCATGTTCCATGGGCTATCTCTGCCTGCCTCGACCAAGTTGTGGAAAGTTCCTGAAAATCTAGGTGGGTGAGAGAAAAAATTTCAAAACAAAAGTGTTTAAGCTTGGTTGTTGCACTGGTGTGTAACCAGAGAGAGACTGGCCAGTGATCTGAACCTGATTTTGGGAGAATGTTGGATTCTAACATTGGATCTTCCAACATTATTGATTTAGAGATGAGGGAGAGGTCTAATATGCTTACGATGTGATGGGGTCCAAATCGTTAGTAGGACCAAGTAAATATTCCATTCTTAGTTTCTATGTCTATAAGTTTCAGTTGTTTTATTAGTGATATGAACTTACCATTGTCGTGTTCCAATATTGTTGTGCCTCTGGTCTTCTCCTCCAGTGTAACAATGATGTTGATTCGACCCCCACTATCTAGTGCATAGATCTCAACAATGTACTTATTGTGAATATCCTATGTAGAATCATGTAGTCCATATGCATTTATAATCATGCCATCTTTGTTGGATCGTAAGGCCCCAAAGTGGACTATGAGTGTGCCAACCTTGGAAATTTTTTTATCTATTATGACTGTGGCATGGTTTCATATAATGGCTAGGCTCCCTGCATCACTGAAATATTTCCCCTGCTACATCCCCAACACATTTTGTTTTCTATAAAAGGAGAATGTATGAGTTCTCTGCACGAATATTATCTCGAAGGGTCCTTTTCTTGGACCTTCCATTGAGTCCTCTAATGTTCCAATTAATGATCTCGATCATGATGAGTTGGGTGGTGGGGAGAGCTACCCTTCCATGAGACAGTGGATCTGTCCCTAGTTAAGCATATAGTTTCCTACCTCTTTGATTAGTTGGTGTGTTGATTTTTGGTCTTTGCGTTTTCTTTCTCTTAGGGTGCACCTAAGATATGGTGTTGGATTTGGGGATATACCTAGTTGCCAAGTGGCTCATGGAGTGGAATCAATGAATACTTTGTGCACCTTTCTTAGTTGTTCTATTGGGATGGTTTGCAACTCCTTTTTATTGAAGGCTTCCTCAAGTTTCTCTAGGT